>PVIH01017424.1:0-41882 GCA_004025045.1 Sigmodon hispidus | reverse complement strand
TATGTGTGTGTATGTATGTGTGTGTATGTGTGTGTATGTGTATGTGTGTATGTGTGTGTATGTGTGTATGTGTATGTGTTTGTATGTGTATGTGTGTGTATGTATGTGTGTGTATATGTTTGTATGTGTATGTGTGCGTATGTATGGATATGTGTGTGTATGTGTGTGTATGTGTGTATGTGTATGTGTGTGTGTGTATGTGTATGTGTGTGTATGTGTGTGTATGCGTGTGTATGAGTGTATGTGTGTATGTGTATGTGTGTGCGTGTGTGTATGTGTGTGCATGTGTGTGTATGTGTGTGCATGTGTGTGTATGTGTGTGCATGTGTGTGTATGTGTGTGTATGTATGTGTATGTGCGTGTGTGTATGTATGTGTGTGTATGTGTGTGTGTGTGTATGTGTGTTGAGGGGGCAAGTATGGACACTCAAAGGACAACCTGAGGGAATTTGTTGATTCAGATCAAGCTCTCAGGCTTGGTGGTAAATGCCCAATCACTGAACCATCTGGCCCACCTTGAGACTTAGTTTCAAATTTAGTTTGAGCTCAGCTCACCCAGGCTATGTAGGTTGGAAACCAAATAACTGAATGAAAGTTCCATGAAAACCACTTCAAGTCTAAACCCTGAGTCTGAGTGCCAGTCATGGCACTAACCCTGTGACTTTAGGCAGCCTCCTTGGCTACTCTACACCTCATTGTTATTTCTGCATCTGTGAAGTTAGAATGGGACAACACAATCTCCCCAGTCCCACCTAATTCTAAATACTCATGCTAAGCCTTTTGTGTTTACCAGGCTGAAATACAAAAGCACACAAGTCCCTTGTCTACACTTTGGGAACTGGGATTCCTAGGTCCCAACTCAGCTCTCCACAGATCCCTTTAGTGGAACCTCCCACATCCAGGGTCAGGGAACATGAGTAGAAACAGAGGGATGCCCCCCCCACACACACACACACAGGATGACTTCTGGAGGATCTGGGCTGGGCTGCTCTGCCATCCAGAAAACAGAGTTTCTCAGTTAGATGGGCTGGGTGGGGACTGCTTGTCTTGGACATGTGGCACTGTCTTCAGGGTTTCTGTGGTGAGGGATTACCTTGGCCAGCAGCCTTCGTCCGTCATTATCTAGGATGAAGACAGCCTTGATGGTGTAGAGAGAAGGTTCCTGAAACTGACACGGGAAAGGAACCCCTGACTCCAAGTGGACCCGTATGGTGGGCTGTATGGAGTCAGCTACCCCTCAATCCACAGCTGGTTCCAGCCCAACCCTGTGCCACATGGACCATTTCCGGTGCCCACCCTACTCCCAGGCAGATGTTCCACTGCAGGTCCGAGGAGTGGGCGCTGTGCCCGCTGGGTGCAGAAAGTCCTACCGGGCCCAAGTTCTGTCATGCACTGACTGCTCCAGAGCCCGAGTCGGAGTGTATCACAGAACCTGGGCCCGGGGAACAGCGGCGCCGAGCCTCCTTGTGTCCAGCTGACCCCAAGCTCCAGAAGCGCGGCCATCTCCCTGGAGCAAGGGAGCCCAACCAAACCACCTCGCCACTCCCACTGCTCCCTCGTCCCGCCAGAATCTCACCCCCATCTCCGCCACCCTAGTCAATCCACATCCCTGCGGTGAGTTTCCCCAGAACTTCAGCCCCGCGACACCCCACTCGGGCCAGGCCTCCTCGCCCGTGCGCTCCAGATCGAACTTTTTCTGCCCTCCCCGGGCCCGGTCTCCTTCTCCGGGACTTGGCAGTGGTGGCACAAAGTTCCCAGCCCGGGAGCCCGAGGCCAGTCTTCCGTCCCCCATCCCAATCGTGCCACCCTGGACCCAGCACTCCGTGCTCCGTACCCACCCGCACTTCCGTGGCTCGGGTGGGTGGCGCTGCGCCCCCGGCTTGGGCAACCGAGGCCCCCTCCCCCGGGTGCGGACGTGGCCAGGCCTCCGGCCGCTGCATTCCGCTCGCTGCTCGCACTGACAGCACCGCCCCGCCCCGCGCCCGTCCCCCGCGGCGCCGCCCCTCCGCCCAGTCCTGCGTGGCTGGCCTCTGTGCGTCCCCCCATCTCTCTTAGCGAGCTTGCCGCCTGACCCCCACTCCGCAGAACCTCCTCTTCCCATCTGGCTTTTTCTTCTCCCTGGGCCACTCTGTGCGCCTTTAAGTCTCTCAGGTAACCCAGAAGCAGTCCTTCTTCCCTCTTACTGCCTCTTCTGGCCTAGGAGCCGGTGGCTTTGGTTCATAGCGCTCTCCACGTGGCTGTCCTGGGCCAGCCCGAGTCACAGGAGAGGCTCACTTTTTTTCTCAGGACACCTAGGTGTCATTGGAATAAATATTTCAAGCCACCTTTTTGGATCTCAGGACAAAACCTTTTAGAAAAACCGCTGGCAACCCCCTGCATGGAGAAGGTTTCTCCTTTTCCTCTTATACCCCTTGAGGAAAAGAGCCATGGGCTGAGGGACACCTCTTCCGGACAGTTTTGAAGACCCAGAGGTGGATAAGGCAGTTAGTACATGCCTGTAATCCAGCCTGAGCCTGTGGCCAGAGAACAATCACGCACAGTGAAGTAGTCAATGGTGCATGGGCAACCATCCAGAACGCTGATGCGTGCCTTTTACACCGAACACTCCTACTAAGTGTAAAAAACCATGCCTGGAAAATAGGTATTTTCAGACATAGCAGCTGAGAAGAGTCAGGCTTCGCGTGACCTCTTCGCGCTGCTTGGGCTAATAAGGAGAGAGAGAGAGAGAGAGAGAGAGAGAGAGAGAGAGAGAGAGAGAGAGAGAGAGAGAGAGAGCAGGCTTTGAGTGGGGGAAGTTTCCCAGTTTTGCCCTTCAGGGACTCAGTGTGGAGTGTCCCAGTCAGTCATTTCAGATGGTTCATGGGGGACTACCTTCTACAGAAAACAGCAAGACTTTCTCTTTCCAACCTTCACCTTTTTGTTTTTAAAATTTTATCTATTGATCAATTGATCTATCTATATCTATCTAGACTCTCACTATGTTGTCCTGTCTGTCTGTCTGTCTGTCTGTCTGTCTGTCTGTCTGTCTTATTCATGGGAGTGTGCCACAGCACTCATGTGGAGGTTAGAGGACAATCTACAGGACTCCGTTCTCTCTACTTTCTAGGTCCTGAGGATTGAGTTTAGGTTGCTAGTCCTGGTGACAAGGGCTTTACTCACTGAGCCATCTTACGGACCAGAAAGTTTCTTTTGAAATACTCTTATCAAGGGGCTAGAGAAATGATTTAAGAATTCAGAGTATTTTTTTGTGCTTGCAGAGGACCCAAGTTCAGTTCCCACACCCACATCATGTGACTCACAACCACCTATAACTTGGGGGATCTGACATCCTCTTCTGGCTTCCACAGGCACTGCACACATGTGGTGCATATACAGACAAGCAGGTACACACAAAAGTGAATAAATAAATACACTTTCCCAGGCATGGTAGTACATGTGTTTAATTCCAGCATTTGGGAGGCAGAAGCAAGTGTGTTACTATAAGTTTGAGGCCAGCCTGATCTATATAGCAAGTTCGAGGCCAACTAGGACTGCATAGGGAGAGCCTGTCTCAATAATAAATAATAATAATTTATAAATATCAATAACTTGATATCCATATTTACATTGTTATTGTTATTATCTGGATGTCGTAGCACATTTAGTCCCAACCCTTGGGAGGCAGAGGCAGGCAGATCTCTGAGTTTGAGGACAGCCTGGTCTACAGAGCCAGCTCCAGGACAGCCAGAGCTACACAGAGAAATCTTGCCTCAAAAAAACCTCTAATAATAATAGTAATAATAACAATAACAAAAACAAATTTTCCACCAAAGGCTCCTTTGCTAGTCTGTCTTATTTGATAGGTCTCCCCTACAGCAGTCTGTCCCAGAACTCTCTTGCTTCATGGTACTTTTCTCAATCTCTAAATATCATTCTTAGCATGGCCTGGAATCCAAACACTCTGGAGGCTGATACAGAGGGATTGTGAGGCTGAAGCCAGCTGGGGCTACATAGCAAGGTCCTGTTTCAAACAACAACAAAATGTAGATAAGTGAATAGATACCATTTGTAGTAATTGGTTTGCAAATATGTGTGGGTACCCCCACTTTCCCAGCTAGATGTCCACCCTTGAGAGATAATGAGCCTGCATTCACTAAGGAATCCTAGTGAATGCCACAGGTGTGGTAACATTTACTTAGTGAAAGAATCAGCTGGGCATGGTGGTGCATGCTTTTAACTCCAGCCCTCAGGAGGCAGAGGCAGGCAGATCTCTGTGAGTTTGAGGTCAGCCTGGTCTACAGAGTGAGTTTCAGGATAGCCAGAGTTGTTTCTCAGAGAAATTCTGTCTAGGAAAAAAAAAAAAAAAAAAAAAAAAAAAAAAAAAAAAAAAAAAAAAAAAAAAAAAAAAAAAAAAAAAAAAAAAAAAAAAAGAACTAACAACAAGAAAGAAAGAATCAAAGCCAGGCATGAGGACTTACATCTATAATCTCACTACTTGGGAGAGAGGCCGAGACAGGAGAATGGATGAATTTGAGACCAATCTGGGCCTCTGAGCCTCTGTCTCAAAACAAACAACAGCAAGCTGTGCAGGAAGAAGCCATGGCTGGTCTCATGGAATTAAAGGCTGATCAGGAACTCCAGGCCAGCATCAGCTCCAAGAGATGCTGCCTCACAGAACTAACCAGGTGATCAGGAACTCCAGGCTAGCATCAGCTCCAAGAGATGCTGCCGCACAGAACTAACAAGGCACACGGGAAAGCTCAGTGGATAAAGTTTCGGGTACCAAATCCAATGAACTGACTTTAATCCCCTGAACAGACACGGTAGGGAACAAACCCACAGTTAGTTTTCTAACTTCTATGTCTAAGCGGAGGCATTCACACACAAATGTACCTACACAATAAGTAAATGTGAAGAAGAAAAAAGCCCAACTAAACAAATAGGTAAGACTTGAACAAGCAGCAGAAAAAAGCAATAGAGTGAAGCCAGGAAAACATCTGAGTAACCATCCCCCAATTCACTGACCCTTTTGTTAGTATTTTTTTAAATATTTATTTATTTATTATGTACACAGTATACAGAAGAGGGTACCAGATGTCATCACAGATGGTTGTGAGTCACCCTGTGGTTGCTGAGAATTGAACTCAGGTCCTTCAGAAGAACAGTCAGTGCTCTTAACCTCTGAGCCATCTCTCCAGCCCCTTTTGTTAGTATTTTGTGTGTGGAAGGATGGAACACACTGACAAGCTGCCAGGAGGCCATGTTGAGTTTATTGGGGTCTGGATATCCAGAGAACGGGTTGGGGAGGGGAGGAAGGAGAGAGAGAGAGAGAGAGACAGAGAGGAGAGAGAGGGTCAGAAAAAGGGATTTTTACCCCGTGTTGTGTCTCTTTAAAAGGTGATCATGTAGACACGCCCCAAGGCGTGAAAGCACACTCTGTGGGCGGGGGCATGGCTGTAACCTGGAATCACGCAGCCGCACCCAGCAGGCAAGGAAGTTTACATGCTAACACCTTTCTTTGAAGGTGTGACCAAGTCTTCCTTGCAGGCTCTCAGAGCTGTGTGAGTATAGTCAACAATATTGGGTGCAGTGTGTGTGTAGTGTGGATCTAGAATTTGGGCATTTTCTCTGGATTCTAGACCACAGGAAGTTATATATTATACTAATTGATTTGCCTTTTCCTCAACTGCATATATTTAGACTGAGTATGCTTACCAAAAGCAGTCCATAAATCTATCTTCCTTCCTTCCTTTGTTTCTTTCTTTTTGGACTTTTCAAGACAAGGTTGAAACAATCTGGCTGCCCTGGAACTAGCTCTGTAAACCAGGCTGGCCTCAAACTCACAGAGATTCTTCTGCCTCTGCCTCCAGAGTGCTCGTATTAAAGGTGTATGTCACCACCACCATAGAAGTCCATAATTTTTTAAAACAAGCAGAACGTTTGGCTGAGAGAACCTGGCAAGAAGAAGCCCCCTTAGGACCACAAGAACATCAGTGTAGCTTTGAGATACTCAAAATCCACACAGGGCACCTGTGTAGGAAATAAAAGCTACATTCACTGATAATGTTTCCACATGAGGGTGTCTACCAACCAGTGTGGTGACCATGCTTTGGATGAAGGGTACTATTGTGACCTACAGCTCTGGAAAAACACACAGGTGCAGCTTGGGAGTCTGCCAGAGTGAAGAAACCAAACCGTGGCGGCTGAGTTTAAAAACCAGTCAGTATAATGCTTGCCTCAGAAGCCTTAGAATCTGAGTTCAGTCCTCAGAACCCATGTAGAAATGCCAAGCATGGGCCATGCTTGGGAGAAATTCACCTGAGGATCTCTAGGGCTGGCTGCTCTAATTGGGAGCTCCAGGCTAGTAAGAGACTCATCATCAAAGCAGATGGGCAGCATTCTTGAAGATGACACCTGAGTTGTCCCGTGATCTCCACACATGTGCACTTGCACACACATGAACAAGCACACACTTGCCTCACAAAATGCACGGCAGAGAGTTAGGTGTAGCAGTGTAGGCCTGTAATTTTCACTTCTCAAGTGAATTGAGGCAGGAGGATTGCATATTTGAATACAACCTCGGATACATAGTGAGAATCTGTCCCAAAAGACAAAACAAGGGCCAGGCTTGGTGGCCCACACTTTTAATTCTAGCACTCAAGAGGTAGAGACAGAAAGATCTCTGTGAGTTCCAGGATAGCCAGAACTACATAGAGAGACCCTTTCTCAACAATAGAACAAAACACAAACCAGTAATAAAATAAATACAAGAGCTGAAGGGGGGGCTGGAGAGATGGCTCAGCGGTTAAGAGCACCGTCTGCTCTTCCAGAGGACCCGGGTTCGATTCCCAGCACCCACATGGCAGCTAACAACTGTCTGTAGTTCCAGTTCCAGGCAAACACCAAGGCAAATAAATAAATAAATAAAGTTTTTTTTTTTTTTTTTTTTAAGAGCTGAAGGGATGGTTCACTAGGTCACTGGCTAAGAGTGATGGCTTCCAAGAGTGGTGGTGCATGAGAGGCAGAGGCAGGTGGATCTCTGTCACTTGGAGGCCAGCCTGGTCTACAGAGCTAGTTCCAGGACAGCCAGGGCTACATAATGAAACCTTGTCTCAAAACAAACAAACAAACGAAAAGAATGCTTGCTTCTCTTCCAGAGCACCCGAGTTTTATGCCCAGCGTCTAAATCAGGCAGCTCACAACCTCCTGTCCCTCTGGTTTTCAGGATTCCAAGCCCTTTTAAGAGTGGCCCCCACTAGCACTGCATATACATGGCATTCATACAGATACACAGCTACACATGGATAAAAATCAAAACAAATTCAACACGTCCTCTTTGGGCTTCTTCCCTCTGCTTCTTCCGGAACTGTATGATTATGGGATACTGGGGGGCCTGTACTTCTGTAACTCAGAATCCATGCCTCAGCTGCACTTCTGTCTGTTCTTTTTTCCTTTTGAAGCCCCAGGAGACGGGCATTTCCAGTGGCGTTCTCCTGTGGGCCTTGGTATTTCTTGGAAAGGAGATTATTTTATTTCCTCTGATTCAGTCTCCTGCTGCTGTCATGCCAGTGCTGTCTGTCCTGGGATTTCAGCATCTGCTCCTGTGTGACAGGAAGAAACAGCTCTCCCGGCACCAGCCTTAGCCTTCCTGCTAGAATGTCAAGAGGGGGAGGTGTGTCTGGTTCAGAACATGAGATGTGCATCTCTGCACTAGCCCAAGAGAAGTATCCCTGCTCTATTTGCTTCAGTGGGTCATTCTGGGGACAGTTCACACTTCTCCAGAGCCTTCGGTTTCTCTGAGACAAAGCTGCAGGGTGGGTGGAGAGGCAGAGTGAGAGAGGCTGGTCAGGACAGGGAGCCCGGCATGGTGGTGCAGGTCTGTATTCCCAGTACTTGGGAGACAGACGCAGGATAGCAGGAGTTAAAGTTACCTTGATTACTTAGCAAGTCTGAGAACAGTCTCATCTACATGAGACCTTGTCTACAATAAACTTTATCCTCAATTTACCCCACCCATTGAATGGCTATATATACACATTCTTACTTTTTTCTTTGTTTTGAGACAGTGTCTTGCTATGTAGCCTTGGCTGGCCTGGATCTCACTATACAGTTCTGGCTAGCCTTGAACTCATAGCAATTCTCCTGCATCAACCTCCCAAGTGGTAGGACTGCAGGTGGTCACCCCCATACCTGGCTGTAATCTGAGTTTTAAGATTTGTGACTATGTATATTGCTGTCTTCATTTAGCTCAGGCTAGTCCAATTAATGACAATGCTAGGATTTTAAACCCATTAAGTCCAAAACACCCACTCTCAACCTCACAATGCACCCATCTGATTGTGATATGTTACACTGAGCCCTACACAAAGAACATTGCCCAATTTTGTTTGGGCAATTCTGGGAGAGCCATGAGACAGTTGAACTCAGCTTCAAAAAATGTTATTATATGGAGACATGAATGAACAATGAGGTGTTTTGATTGTAGAGGTCAAGAAGAGCAGGTCCTAAAATTAGATTATTCTAGTCTGGGCCTTAGCCCTACTGCTGTAGGATGCTACCTGGATTCTTACTCCAAGCTAGTGAGTTATTCTCTGCTTTGTCTACACATGAGAATCATCTAAGGCGACTTTCACAAAATGCTGATTCTCAGTTCTGCAGGGGATGGGTGGGGTGTAGATCTGATGTGGCTGGAGGGGGGACTGGGTCTGTCTTTTTTTTCATAAGTTCCCTCGGTGGTTCTCATGTGCAGCCAAGGTAGAGAAGCATTATTGTAATGGGACTCGGGGAGAGGCTGGCAGCAAGCAGATGTATGCCTCTTCTGATGGGTTTATGGGAACACACTTTCCAAGGCTGATTACTACCCAAGAAAAGAGACCAGATGTCTGCAGTAGCTGGAAAACCAATTGATTTCCTTTGCAAGGCATGTTAACATTTTAGTATTGACAGGATATAACCCTTGAATCTCTCAGGAGGGCTGTAGGAAAGCAATCTCAGGCAATCATCTGTCCATTCCCCTGGATTACGTAGTGTATGAGAGGGGAGTCATTCCTACAGATGAATTTGTTTTTTAAAGACAGGTTTCTTTTTATTTTTGTTTTTTACAATATATTTATTATGTATATTGTGTTCTGTCTTCAGGCTGGAAGAGGGTGCCAGATCTCATTACAGATGGTGGTGAGCCACCATGTGGTTGCTGGGAATTGAACTCAAGACCTCTGGAAGAGCAGCCAGTGTTCTTAACTGCTGAGCCATCTCTCCAGCCCCTTAAAGGCAGGTCCTATGTAACTTAGGTAGCCTCAGTTTCTCCTCACACTTGCTGTGGAAGGAGCCTGGTTTTGAATTCCTGATCTTCTTGCCTTCAACATAATACTATGTTGATTATAAGACATGTGCACCATATCTGGCAACTTTTTTTGTTTTGTTTCAAGACAGGGTTTCTCTGTGTAGCTCTGGCCATCTTGGAATTTTCTCTGTAGAACAGGCTGGCCTACAACTCAGATCAGTCAGTCTCTGCTTCCCAAGTGTTGTGATTAAAGGTGTGCACCCCCACTGTCTGGTGCGTATGTATGTTTATAAGTAATACAGGCTCCCGTCATGTAATCCTAGCTTGCTTCCGGCTCTCAGTGCCCCTGCTTAATCTTCTTGAGGGTTGGAATTGTAGGCATCCATCACTATATCCATTCTAAACAATTTTGTTTTGTTTGAGACAAAGTCTCACCAGGTAGCCCAGGCTGGCCCGTAACTCACAGAGATCTGAAAGCTTCTGTCTCTGAGTGCGTGCAGGGATCTGCCTCCAAGGTCATATCCTACCACACCCAGCCAATCAAACATTTTGATTTGGGAAGAAGATAAAGGACAATCAGAAAGGCAGCTTTAGGGGACCAAGCAATTTCCACCACTCCTAGTGTGTGTTCTAGTCCTCTCAAAGCCCCTCTTTGAGGGTTTCCTGGCTGCCCTCATCCTTCAGGGATGACCAGAAGATGAAAGTGGCTGCAGAAGCAGCCTTTCCTACTGGAGAGGGGGCAGAGTCAACATGCAGACCCAGGAGAAGTGGGCATTTCAGCGTGTGCCTTATAGTTAGCTGGCCCTTTTACATTTTCTATTTATTTTGTGTATGTATGCCTGTGGTCACTGCAGGCATGTGACAGAGGGCAACTCTGCAGAGTCCATTCTCTTGTCCCTCTGTGACAACGCGAGGGCTCAAACTCAGAGGGTCAGGCTTGGTAAGTGTCTTTACCTGCTGGCCCCTTAGCTACCTCTCCTATGATCCCAAATCCCTGTGCCTTACAGCCAGCTCTCATCCCGGCTTCCCACCGCTTTCCTCTGTTATTGTGGCAGCCTGTGGTTGCCAGGCAAGGCCTGGTTTTGCTGATGACTATCAGCCCCTCCCTTCGGGAGCAAGGGCTTGCGCTCACTTTTTCCAGCTGTCTTCTCGGTCTGATTTAATGGATATACAGGGACCGATGACACATCAGCATGGGATCTTTCTTTTGCTTCTTGGGTAATTGTCCTATTAACAGCTGTCCCAGGCAAAGAGGAGGGGGAAGGGCCTAAGGGAGGGAGGAGGGTGCTTTCCTGGGTGAAGAACACACCCTGGATTTTACAAGGTTAATCAGCAGGTTCCGGAAAGGAGCCATTGCACCTGCTCAGACTTGATCTGGAATTCTAGACGGTGGAGACGGGCGTTTGGTCTGCAGTCCAGCCACTGCGTATTAAATATCCTCAGTGCCTGTGCCCTTCCAGATCTAGGCTGCCTGCTGCTTCCACTGAGGTTGGCTGTGTTGGTAAATCTCAGCAACTTTTGAACTTTCATTTTTTTTTCCCCACTTCCTTTCCTTGCTACCGAGGTAAAGTATGTGTATGTTCTACCATTAAGTTATGTTTCTAGCCTGCCCAGCCATAACATCTCATACAGTCTAACTCCACAACAGTTTCTGATCTCTGTTTTTCTCTCTCAGTTTACACACAAATAATTATATAATATTTATGATAACATTTGTATAATGTTGGGTAGTTAAAAAAAGGATGATCAGAAAAATGTAGGAAAATCCAAAAGATCTCTCCACAGCTCTCTTACTCTCTTCTCAGTGCCAATCTAAAAATGACAGACCTGGGCTGCCTCTGACATCTCTTGACCAGAGGAGATGAGTGAGTAAGCATTGTGGCCTGTGGGTTGTCAAGTACTTCTGAGCTCTCTCTCTCTCTCTCTCTCTCTCTCTCTCTCTCTCTCTCTCTCTCTCTCTGGTTTGGTTTTCAAAAAAAAAAAAGTTTTTTTTTTGTATGTAACAGCTCTGGCTGTCCTGGTACTCCCTTTGTAGACCAGGCTGGCTTCAGACTCATGGAGATCCACCTGCCTCTGCCTCCCAAGTGCTGGGGTGGTTAAAGGTATGTGGCACTACCACCTGGCTTGTTTTTGTTTTGTTTTGTTTTTGAGACAGAGATTCTCAGTGTAGCATTGGCGCTCCTGGAACTTGCTCTGTAAACCAGGCTGGCCTCTTCCTATTTACAGATCTGCCTGCCTGTGCCTCCTAAGTACTGCGTTTACGTGTGTTTGCCCACCACTGCCATGCTCCAAATCTCTTTTATTAAAAAAATATTTATTTTTATTTTATGTGAATTGGTGTTTTGCCTGCATGTATAACTGTATAAGGGTGTCAGATCTTGGAATTACAGACAGTTGTTAGCTGCCATGTGGATGCTGGGAATCGAACTCAGGTCCTCTGGGAGAACAGCCAGTGCTCTTAACCGCTGAGCCATCTCTCCAGCCCCCGCTTCCTTTTTAAGTTGCTTTGGCCAAGGTGTTTCTGCACAACCATAGAAATCCTAACTAAGGCATGCGTGCATGGGATGTGTTTTTATCATATCCAGCCTGATCCATTCCCTTCAGCTCTCCTGGAACCCTCTCCTCCTTAGTTCTCCTCCCACCCTTATGTGATGTGGCTTCTGTGAATGGAACTCAGGTTGTCAGGCTTACGTCATTGAGTAGGGAGTCAACCCACAGAACCATCTTGTCCACCCCATTTTTTTTTTTTTTTTTGAGACAGGATTGCAGCTGGGTGTAGTGGTCAATCCTATAATCCTATAAAGAAACTAAAGCAAAAAAGTAAATATAAGTAATGGATGGGATGGATGGGCAGCAAAACATACAATCAGGGCTCAGCACCTGTAGAAATTTATGAGGGAAGCTCTATCTGTCTGTCTGTCTGTCTGACAGGCTCTCACATTGTAGCCCTGAAACTCTCTGTGTAGCCAAGTCTGGCTTTAACTGGAGTTTTCCTGTCTCCTGGGTGCTGGACCTCCATGCTCCAGCACTTCTGTATCACAGTTTCCCTTCTGGCTGTTCTTAAGGGCACAGTGTTTTTACCTTCTGGATATTTTACAGATCTCTTCCTCCTGTCAGAATTCTAGGCGGAGCATCCCAACCCAAAAACAAGGGAGGACACAAGATATAAGTGGGCTTGGGTGGGGGCGTCTCAGCTTTCACAGCCACCTTCTCAGTGAACTCAAACCTCAAACAGCACATGACAGTTGAAGAACATTTGACATAAACATTCTTGGGACTGAAGGGGTGTGTGTCTCGGTTTTCACAACTATCTTCTCAGTGAACTCAGACAACACATGACCCTTCACCAGTGTGCTGCACATTACAGTGTCAGTCCATACTTCCATATGATTACGTGGGTTGTCATTTTCTTTCCTTGTACTGTGAGATGAGTTCTCTCTATGTAGCTGAAGCTGTTCTTGAACTGTTGATCTTCAGATCAGCCTACCAAATGCTGAGATTAGAGGTATGGGCTACTGTACCTGGCCTGGCTTCTGTTTCTCCTTTTAAAAAATATTTATTTAGAAATATACTCAGTTTTTCTTTTCTTTTTTTAAAAAAACTTTATTTATTTATTTATTTATTTATTTGCCTTGGTGTTTGCCTGGAACTGGAACTACAGACATGTGTTAGCTGCCATGTGGGTGCTGGGGATCGAACCCGGGTCCTCTGGAAGAGCAGACGGTGCTCTTAACCGCTGAGCCATCTCTCCAGCCCCCTCATTTTTTTCCTTTATTTTCAAGATTATAAGTACACTATTTCTCCCTCCCCTTCCTCCAAACCTTCCCACTACCCCCCTGCTCTTTTTCAAACACATGGGCTCTTTTTTTCATTAATTGCTATTACATGCATATATGTTCATGTATATTCTTACACATACCCTGCTCAGTCTGTATAATGTTACTTGTATGTCTATTTTCAGAGCTGACCATTTGGAACTGGGCAAACAATTGCTGTGCTCTTCCCTGGAGAAAACCTGTTTTTCCCACTCTCAGAATTCCTCAGTTGCCTATCGTTCCTTGTGTAGGGTTGGGGTCACAGGCTTTCCCCGTCTCCTCTTCGGCATGTCTCACTGTGGAATAATCCTTTTGTACACTGTGAAGATCTGTCACTGTGATTGGTTTTTTTTTTTAAACTTTATTTATTTATTTGCCTTGGTGTTTGCCTGGAACTGGAACTAGAGACAGTTTTTAGCTGCCATGTGGATGCTGGGAATCGAACCCGGGTCCTCTGGAAGAGCAGACAGTGCTCTTAACCGCTGAGCCATCTCTCCAGCCCCTGTGATTGGTTTAATAGTGAAGCTGACTGGCTAATAGCTGAACAGGATAAAGTTAGGTGGGAAAGCCAAAGTAAGAATGCTGGGAAAGGGGCTGGAGAGGTGGCTCAGAGGTTAAGAGCACTGATTGTTCATCCAGAGGACCAGGGTTCAATTCCCAGCAACCACATGGTGGCTCACAACCATCTATAATGACATCTGGTGCCCTTTTCTGTACACTGTATACAAAATAATAATAATAATAACAATAATAATAATAATAATAATAATAAAAGAATGCTGGGAAAGGCCAGGTGGTGGTGCATGCCTTTAGTCCCAGCACTCAGGAGGAGGAGTTCGAGGCCAGCCTCCAGAGATACCCAGAAAAACCTTGTCTCAAAAAAACAAACAAGCGGGGCTGGAGAGATGGCTCAGCGGTTAAGAGCACCATCTGCTCTTCCAGAGGACAGGGGTTCGATTCCCAGCACCCACATGGCAGCTGACAGCTGTCTGTAGTTCCAGTTCCAGGCAAACACCAAGGCAAATAAATAAATAAATAAGTAAAGTTTAAAAAAAAAAAAAAAAACAAACAAGCAACAAGAAGAATGCTGGGGATGCTGGAAAAAGGGCAGGGTCTGCAGATGCAGGGAGAAGCAAGATGGGCGTGCTGTACTGAGAAAAGATACCGAGCCACATGGCAAAACATAGATAAAAAATAGGGGCTAATTGAAAATATCAGAACCAGATAGTAATAAGCCTGAGCTATTGGCAGGGCATTTGTTGATGAACAGTAAGCCTTTCGTTATTTGAGAGCAGCTGCAGGACAGAAAAAATTCTGCCTACAATGTCTATTGGTATTGCTCTTGTTCAGCTAAAAAGCAAAACAAAACACTTCTAATATAACAAACAAATAAAACCATTTCCTTCACAACTGCTCCTGCATACTGAGGGCCAAGAGTCTCACTGATTCAAGTTGGTCACAAGTGAGCTGGTATACCTGCTGGAGACCAGAAGACTCTTTCCCAACACTCTAATCACACCTTGGTCCCACCAACCACCAAGATACAGCAGTCACACAGTAGAAGAGTGCCTGAGGCATGAATACTGTCTCTTGCTTCAAAGGGCTAAAACCAGAGAAAAGTTCCTGCTCCCAACTATGTGGACTGAAGGTATCGTCCAAATCCTGCTGGGTGACTGAGTTTCCACCTGGTACCATTGAACTGCTGACTCCAGTTCCCCACAGCTGGCACAGTGGGATCCCCTCCTCCAAGGCCTCTGGCCTTTTCATGCTTTTGTCCTTCATGATCCTGGCTAGAATCATGTTCTATACCCTGTTTATGACTTTTTGAGACACCAGATTACTACATTCTTGGCAAAGATGTGGATGAAGGGTTCATTCTGTCTGAGAATGACTTTTGTGCTGAGTATCAGCTTGTTGAAGTCACATTGCTGGGCTCCAGGGAGACTAGGGTACACATATTCCCAAACTGGGTCACTGCAACCAGGATCTAGTTAGTGAAGTTTGTGCAGATTACCTGGTGAGAACTCCCTTCTCTCATTCCTGTATACAATACCACTTCCTTCTTTTGTTTTGATACTACCAATAGTTTACATTCTAGGGTCCCACTCTTCAATGGAGGCTGGTTCAGAGAAATCACTACCTCCCCAAGTAGAGTAAGATGTGTTCCACCCATGGGTGAAAGACCCTGATCTTGCACAGGACAGGCGGTGATGGGTTCATGATGGGATGCAGCCTGCAAGGGACACGTGTGGACCTCCTTTAAATTGGGTTTCTATCCTTTTTTTTTTTTCTTTTCACTAATAGCAGTATTTTTTTTTTAAACTTTATTTATTTATTTATTTATTTATTTATTTGCCTTGGTGTTTGCCTGGAACTGGAACTACAGACAGTTGTTAGCTGCCATGTGGGTGCTGGGAATCGAACCCGGGTCCTCTGGAAGAGCAGCTGGTGCTCTTAACCGCTGAGCCATCTCTCCAGCCCCACTAATAGCAGTATTTACCTTCATGGTCTTAATAATTTAGTGTCTAAAAACCTGTCTGTTTTCTTGTACCATATCATATCCTCTCTCAAAGTGTGGAAATTCTTAACTATATTATCAGAGTCTTAGGAGAAAAGCTTGGGTTCTGACAGCTCTAAATAAGCCAGGCTCTTGTTGGATCTATGCCAGTATGTCAATTAAAGAGATGAATCATATTATTTACCTTTTTATGGCTGTGATAAAACACCATGACCACGGCGACTTACATACAATTTGGGGCTTACAGTTCCAGAGGGCTGAGTCCCTTAGCATCCTAGCAGGAAGAGGTAACAGTAGAGCATGCATGGTAGCTAGAGCTGGAAGCTGAGAGCTGAAGGCTCCCATCTTTTAACAGCAAACAGGAAGCAGAGAGTGAATCTGAAATGGAAAGTGTTCTGAAACCTCAAAGCCTGCCCCAGTGGCATACTTCCTCCTAGGCCTCTGCAAACAGACTTCAACTAGGACCAAGTATTCAAATGTCCAGAACTGTGGGGGGTCTTCTCATCCAAACCAGCACAGGCAATACTGAAAAGCAAAGACATATTTAGTCAAAGTGGCTTACTATAGGAGAGAGGAACAAGTTAAGGAGGCTGGTGACTGAGTTTGTCTTCACAGTCCTCACATAAGCTCCAGATCAGTGGTTCTCAACCTGACATTAACGACCCTTTGAGATCAAATGATCTGTTCATAAGGGTCACCTAAAACCATTCAAAACAAACAAACAAACAAACAAAAACCCACAGAGATTTACATTACGATTCATAACAGTGGCAAAGTTACAGTCATGAAGTAGCAACAAAATAATTTTATGGTTGGGGAACTGTATTAAAGGGTGAGAGCATTAGGAGGTTTATGAGAACTGCTGCTCTAAATTTAAAGGGGAAGGACTAAGACAATAGCCCAAGAGGCATGCATGATGACGCCGTCTTGGACAAAGTGAGTTCTGGCTAATCGTTATTTCAGTTCTGGTTCTGCAAAGTGGCCTGAAGAAGTGATTGTTTTCAAAGCCTGAGGGAACAATCTGGATCCAAGAACATATCACCATAGAGAATTGTTCCCATCTCATTAGTTATCTGACTTGAGCACGTTTCTGGGGTCTAGAGTGAGACATTTAACAATTAATAATAAGTTGATTAACTAAACAGGAGAGATAGCAAATGAAGGTGGGGAGACCCTGGACTTTTATTCTGCTTTTGATTATCTTGTGAAGCCAAGTGAAAAACTGAGGGTTTAAAAATAAGAATCAAAAGTAGTTCCAAAAACCTGTAATAATTGACCCTCTGCTGTCTTTTTTTAATATTTATTTTTATTTTATGTGAACTGGTGTTTTGCCTGCATGTATAACTGTGTAAGGGTGTTAAGATCTTGAAATTACAGACAGTTGTTAGCTGCCATGTGGATGCGGGGAATTGAACTCAGGACCTCCAGAAGAACAGTCAATCTCTCCAGCCTGGAGAGTTTGTTAGAGACTGAATTTAGGGCCTTGTCATTTTTTGTTTGATTTTTAAATGTTTTTTCATTTTTCAGGTTGTTTTTGTTTTTAGGCAGGTTGTCCCTATGTAGCCCTTATTGGCCTGAAACTCATCATGTAAACCAGACTAATCTCAAACTTGTAGTGGTTGCTCTGCTTCCTGAGTGCGGGGATTACAAGTCTGTGTCCCCAGACACATCTGGGCCTTGTGTTAGGAATGCACTGGTAATTCAGCGCTTGGGAGGGTGAAGCAGGAGGCTTGCCCTAAATTCCAGGACAGCTTGTGGCTATAGATTGAGAACCTTGTTTTTACTGTATTATTATTATTATTATTATTATTATTTGGGGGAAGCACCCAGCTCCCAAATAAACATACATGAAGGCTTATTATTACTTATGAATTACTTGGCTCATTTCTTTTTTTTTTTTTTTAAACACTTTTATTTATTTATTTGCCTTGGTGTCTGCCTGGAACTGGAACTACAGACAGTTGTTAGCTGCCATGTGGGTGCTGGGAATTGAACCCAGGTCCTCTGGAAGAGCAGACTGTGCTCTTAACCGCTGAGCCATCTCTCCAGCCCCTTGGCTCATTTCTTGCCAGCTTTCCTTAACTTAAATTCTCCTGTCTACCTTTGCCCCTGAGCTTTTCTTGCTCCCTTACTCCTGTATATTTTACTTTTACTCCATGGCTTGCTGTGTAGCTGGGGCCTGGCCTCTGGATTCCTCCTTCTCTGGCTGCTTCTCCTGGATTTCTCCTTCTATTTATAGCCTCTGCCTAGTTCTCTCTCCTGCCTCTCTATTGGTCACTCAGCTCTTCATTAGACCATCAGGTGTTTTAGATAGGCAAAATAACACAGCTTTAGAGTTAAACAAATACAACATAAACAAAATTAACTCACCTTAATATAATATTCTACAACAGAACCTGTCTCAGAAAATAAACCAAACCAAATCACTATAAACTCAGAATGCTCCGATTTTATTGGGAGCTTTGAATTGCAGGCTCTACCTGTTTGATTTCCTTTTCTGTTGTTACTATCTTTTGTTTATTGAAGCCATTTGAACCCAGTGCCCCTCACACACTAAGTAAGTACTCTATCACCAAGTATCCTAGAACTCCTTTTTTGATAGGGACCCTCGCCCTGGCTGATCTTGAACTCTCTATGTAGACCAGGCTGTTTTTGAACTCACAAGAGATTTGCCTGCCTCTGCTTCCCAAGAGTGCAGGGGCTTGGGTCACTATGCCTGGCTGCCCTGTTGTTTTGGAGACCCAACAGTTAATACACAAATTTCTAGTCTCATTCTAGTTATTTATTGGGACACACTAAAAGTGATGATTAAAGAAAAGTCTTTGAAAATATAAACTAGGGGGCTGGAGAGATGGCTCCGTGGTTAAGAGCACTGACTGCTCTCCTAGAGGTCTTGAGTTCAATTCCCAGCAACCACATGGCAGCTAACAACTGTCTGTAGTTCCAGTTCCCAGTTCCAGGCAAACACCGTGGCAAATAAGTAAAAAAATAAAAGTTTTTTTTTTTTTTTTTTTAAAGAAAGAGTAACTAGCTTAAAATAACTTTAAAAGGTATATAGTAGCTTAGTAATTTTGCAAGGATCAGTTGAAAGGACCTGATGCATATTTATACACTCTTCACAACAACTCGAATTTATCTGATGTGTTATCTAGCCTTGTCCTTAATTACACAAGGACAATGAACTGTCAACTAGATCATGGCCTCTTAAAAGGAGACAAGAACTCAGTTGGCACCTCACCTCTCTCTCAAAGTTGGGAGTCAAACAGTACAAATTCCAATTCAGTGATTTCCTAAATGTGGTCTTCGGTCCAGCTACATTAGAATTACTCAAGAGGGCATGTTATCAGTGTCCTACCCCAAGGCTACTGAACAACAATCTCTTCTCTAAGAGGAGATTGGAATTTGGAATCTAACCACTGCTGAGAGTATACTAACTTTGAGAGTCACAAAAAATGGTTTTATTGGTGGGTGTATGGAATTGGAGAACTCTGGCAACTAAGGAATGTTCCTGAAAAGCAAAAACTAAACTGTGTATGAGGTTAATAGAGAGGAGGAGCTTTTCCAACGTATCCCTTCGGAGGACAAAAACGGTTACTATGTCCCATCTCTCACACCACCAACATCCCACCACGGCCTTGACAAATTGTCTGCCCGCAGTTTCCGCCATTTGTCTGTTGCCTGGGATACAAGATACCACCCTTCCTGCGGAACCCAGGTTACTACTCCAGGCCTAAGGCAGAGAGGGCGGACCAGTTTTCATTGCCAGTACCCAAGATGGCGACACGAACGTCGCCACCACGAGAGCCACATGCTCCGTGCTCCGCCTCGGCCCCCCTAGGTCTTCAGTGGACTTTTGCAAGTCACTGTGGGGACCTTCAAGGATAGAATTCCTGGCTCCGGCGGCAATACTCATTTCTCTGCTTCAAAACTCCTTCTTCTGGTGCGCACAATGCACCAGAAGCATCTAGTAACATCGCCCCGCCTTCGACGCGCGGCGGAGGGGTTCAGAATGCCGGACACTACGGCCTTCGCCCACTCATTGGCGGGTGCATACCGCGGGGCGGGCCTGAACACTCACTGGCTGCTCTCCACGTCAGTCTCGGGAAAAACGGGGCCGAAGAGGCGGAGACACAGTCAGCTATTGGCTTCTTTGTGCTGTCAATCAAGGACACATCCGGTGACGGAGGCAGTTTCGGCTACCTGATTGGAGCAACTGTTTCTGGGTTAGCAGTGGAGGGCGGGTTTCCGAGTGCAGTCGAAGGAGGGGGCGGGGAGGGAAGCCGAGGCTGGGCGCTCCAGGCCGGCCGGAGGTGGCGGCGGCGGCGGCGGTGGCGAGGCCGGGACTCGGGCTGAAGGCCTGTTGTGGCGGCAGTGGCGGCCTGCGACCTCAGCAGTGGGTACCTGACCCCTTCCCTTTCCTGCCGAGCCAGCCGCGGAGCACTAGGGCCTAAGCTTGTGGGCTGAGGGCCGGCGAGGTGTGGCTGAGGTGTAGGAGGCAGGACGCGGGAGGCCAAGCCGAGTCCTAGTCCGGCTCGGTCCCTGGACATTGCAGGAAAAGAAACGCGGGGCCGAAAGGAAAGCGTGTTCCTGGGTGGGCTGGACTGAGAAGGGCCCTGGGCATGGGAGGGCGTGGTGAGGCTGGACGGCAGAGTGAGGTGGGGCCTGAGGATCGGAGGGCGGGGTGAGGCTCGCTTTTAAGGGTGGGTCAAGGCCAGGAAAGTAGCACTTGTCGCTCGGTGTCCCAGAAATCTCGAAGCCGAGGCTCGGACGGTGGGCATGGCAGCTTGGTCCCAGCCAGACTCGGGTATGGAGCAGGGTGGGACCGGACCCGGGCCAGGGTGCTCTCTGGCCTTGTTGGCTTTGGAGAACTTTGTCCGCTCTCTCAAACTTAATTGGCACTTGGGAAGTTTTAGTAATAAATTGCGTGAGGACGGGCGGGTATCAGAAGCAGGAGTGTTTACTCAACCGAAAGAGGGTATCCGTGGGAGTGTGTGCCTCCCACGGATGTGTAGATCCCACTTCACCTTTAGAAGGAAGTGGGTTACAACCCAGGAGTTGGTTTATGAGGTTAATGGAAGCTCAAAAGCAGAAACCAGAAACGGAAAGGCAAATTTACCTTCTCCCCACTTGGCAACTTAGATTGAGAACTTGGCCATATCCTTCTGCTTTGGCTCAGAAGGTCATGCGAATAAAGATAAAACCTGTGAATTCAAATTCTGGGTAGTGCAGGGGCCCACCGCCCTCTGGAGCTCTCCCGTACCTTTTCTTCCCTTTTATTTTGCCCTACTGGAGATTGAATTTGGGGCCTCTAAGCAGGCACCCTTGCTCTGTACCCTTGTCCTTTTTTTTTTTTCTTATTATTATTGAAATGATCTCATTATTTTGTCCAGGCTGGTCTTATACTCCTGACCTTCATGTTTCAGCTTTCTCTGTGGCCTGTGCTATTTGACTGGTCTTTTATTTTTGTTTTTTAACGCAAAAACGATAGGAAAGGGAAAATAGATTTTGAGGTTGAAAAAACAAAAAGGTATTTTTCTTGGTGTGAAATGAGGACCTGGACATTCCCATCTACTTTTCACATGTCTCTGATCAATAATCTCTCCTTCCTCTTTAGAGTTGGAAGGGACAATGACTTGGGAAACCCCCCCCCCTTTTTTTTTTTTTTTAAAGATTGGATATGGGCTTCTTGTGCTAAAATTAGAAACTGGGTAATGTGTTCTATTAGGAGTGTTGGTAAATTAGACAAAGTGTAAGATATTTTGAATGCTATGTGCAGTATCTGCTTCTTCAAAGAAAGCTACTTTTGAAAACAAATACAGTATTTAGTAACTGAGATTGCTCGTTACCTTCCTTTCATAGTTGGTACAACAGGGTTTTTGTTTTTCCTTTTTAATGTGTTTTCTCCTTGAAGGTTCTTACCCTGGTCATGGTGTAAAGAGCTTGGAATCTTACCTTGTTGGTCTTTGAATCCCATTTCAGGTTTCTCTGGAAACCCCCCTGGTAAGTGCAGAGGAGGCGGGACACTCTGACCCAAGACAAAGACCTGTAGCTCCAGCCAAAGAAAATAAACCCTAGGAAGGAGAAGGAAAGAAAGAAAGAAATCCATCAGCTGTTTGTGTGAACAGCCTGCAGTGGGATCTGCGTAGAGAACGGCTAATGTGAGTGAGGAGCTGACTATATGTGGACTGCAGAAAGTAAGTTGTGAGGGCCTTGAGGGCCTGGACTGGGTTGGAACAGCTGAACTTTCAGAGGTGAGGTGTCAAGAAAGGGAAAGTGGATGTGGTCTGGAGTGTGGCTTTTGCTCCACAGGGTACCCTCTCCTCTAGGGCCATCAGGGAGCTCAGCCCTGTGTTGTGCCAGGGTGGGTGCAGGGTCTCACCCTGAGGAGGGTAACCTGCTGGCTGGAGTGGCAGAGCAGTGGCCTTGATTTGTCTTGTGGAAGATTTAAAAACAAAAAAGCATAAACATTCTGGTCCTTCAGCAATGCTTTCTCTGAAGAAATACTTAACGGAAGGACTTCTCCAGTTCACCATTCTGCTGAGTCTGATTGGGGTTCGGGTGGACGTGGATACTTACCTGACCTCACAGCTCCCCCCACTCCGGGAGATCATCCTGGGGCCCAGCTCTGCCTATACTCAAACCCAGTTCCACAACCTGAGGAATACCTTGGATGGCTATGGTATCCACCCCAAGAGCATAGACCTGGACAATTACTTCACTGCTCGGCGACTCCTCAGTCAGGTGAGGGCCCTGGATAGGTTCCAGGTGCCTACCACTGAGGTAAATGCTTGGCTGGTTCACCGGGACCCTGAGGGGTCTGTCTCTGGCAGCCAGCCCAACTCAGGCCTCACCCTCGAGAGTTCCAGTGGCCTCCAAGATGTGACAGGCCCAGACAACGGGGTGAGAGAAAGTGAAACGGAGCAGGGATTCAGTGAAGATTTGGAGGATTTGGGGGCTGTGGCCCCTCCTGTTGGTGGAGACTTAACTAAAGAGGTTAGTGGCCCTGTGGTGGTGGTGGGGAGGTGGGCCTGGGTGTTGGGAAGGACAAGGCTGGCTCTGAAGGAACCATGTAGATTGGGGTCAGAGGTTTGGACCTCTGGCACGGCACTGCTTGGATAGGAATGGGGTGAATTGTCTGACTTCAGGGTTGGGAGCTGGGAGCATTTCCATGTTTTGAACCGTTGACCCACCTGAGTGTACTGTCAGGGCAGGGTGGTTCCTAGAACATACCAGAGTTTTTACTGCTTAGATTTCAATATGAGTGCTGGAGGCTTTAGGTGGGGGAGGACAGTGTTATGATAGGCTTTGATGGAGTGACTATTGTTGCTAAGGCACGTACTATGTGGCCTCTCTTGTCTCCCACCCCCCAAGTAAAAGGCGGATGTTGTACCCTAGAGTTCTCCATTGCGTTTAGGCCTGTTGTAAACTCGCTCTAAGTCTCCTGGGCTTGAGCCAAGGTAGACTTGGATAGTTATTCTTGGCCAGGAGAGGCCAAGACTCCCGTTCTTTGCTAAAGGACCATTACAGGGAGTAGAGCAGAAAAGGCTAGAAGCTTGAAGAGAGCTGTATTCTTCTCAGGTCAGCTTGTTCTGAGCCGTTAAAGGTGATCTTTAGCTCCTGGCACAGGGCTGACAAACTTCTGGGTAGAAAAGAATGCAGTTCCTTTTTTTTTAATGAGTCAAATGGCTACTGCTGCCCCTGACTGACCGAGGTAGTGAAACAGCTTTGACTTGCCACAAGCCATAGGAGGTCAGCAAAGTCCCACTGCTCTATGCCCACCCTCCTCTGTGGCACTGGACTGGCTGCAGAGCTTGACTCCCCTGTGATCCCCAGCCTGGGTCCCTCAAGCATGACCCACCCAGCTACCAAGGGAATGGTAAAGGCCCAGGTTTCAGATGGTTTCAGACCACGTTTTCTCTCCCCTCCTGTATTAAGCCAGTGTATTATCTCAGTTGTCTTATTAGTGACTGGCAGAGAACATAGCTTGTATTAGGTTCATGGTCCTCATTTAGGTTTTTTTTTTTTTTTTTTTTTTTTGAGGGAGGTCACAGCTGTGAAGGATGATACTGGCACCTGAGAGGCAAGGCTATCTTAAACAGCACAGGGCAGCCTCAAACTACAAAGTAATTGGGATTGATTGAGAAAAACAGAAAAACATTCTGATCAGCTAGCTCTTACTGGATCTGTGTGAGAAAGGCTGGAACTGTCTGCTCATGGAAGTCAGGAGCATTTTTTGCCTATCAGGGCCTTTGTCTTATATCTTTTAAAATTTTATGGTTTTGAGATGGTCTGGTTGGCTGGGATCTTGCTATATAGACCAGGGTAGCCTTGAACTTGTGACCTCCTGCCTCTACCTCTCCTAAATGCTGGGATTACAGGCATGTTCTACCGTGTTTGGCGTTGTCTTAGATTCTTGCACTGTCACCTGGAACTTCATCTTTTTTCTGTTTTTCATTACTCTGTCTTTCAAATGGACTTAGAGAGTCCAGTGACTTGAAGAAACCCTGATCCTGTCCCAAGTGGCATGGACCCTACAGGCAGGGTTTATCACTGATACTGTCTTTCAGGAAGTTTTTCGGGGATATAGAATGTTTTGGATGTAACTGGGTGTGTTGGGGCAGAATGGATGGAGCGTGGTATCTGCTTTCCTGTTTCTTGGCCATAAAGAAGGTTGTATTTTCCTTGACCCTGGGCCTTTACCATTCCCTTGGTAGCTGGGTGGGTCATGCTTGAGGGACCCAGGCTGGGGAGGAGGGAAGGGAGGATTATGATGTGCCTAGAACATTTCCTCAGTAACTCGGGGATAAAAATACCCAGGTCCAGAGCATGTGACAGGCACTGCTGGAGCTGGTATTATCGCTGGGGTGGTAGTGTTCCCTGCTGCCAGGCCTGTTCGATGGACAGCCATAGCTTAGTTTCTTGTCAGGGATAGGATTCCCCTCCAGGTTGGCACCCTGCCCAGAGCAAGGGGTGGCCTGTTTACAGCTCTTCCTGGGCAAGAAGCAGGCTGTAACCACGGGAGGACACACTGTCTCAAGCCTGACCTTAGGCTCTGGGGGAATAGTGGCGAGGACAAAGCTGTTCTCCCTGAGAGAGCAATCCAGGAGACAGAAATGTGATTTCAGGGCCTAGTTCTGCCAGGTTTTACCCCTCCCCTGCTAGGACCCCAATGCTCTTTATCCCCCTTCTTGAACCTCCTACCCTCCCCCCCCCAACCACAAATTATTCTTTGAAAAAGCTAAAATGAAAGAGGATTGGGACCAGGATGGTGTCCAGCACCTGCCTCTCTGAGGCCAGACTTGAGAATTGTGTGTTTCCCACCTTCTGTTAGAGGACAGGCCTGGCCTGCACTTGACATGCTGCTTGTATGTAATAATGCTTTCCCTTTCCTAGTCTGGCCTGTTTTAGGGGTGACAAAGCTCTTGGACCTTTTTTTTTTTTTTTTTTTTTTTGGCTTGGGTGCCCTGAGTTCCTGCCCAGCCTGGCTTGTGATCCTTGAGCAGTGGCCACAACCTTCTTAAGGAATGGGAAAACTCCTTCCCAGCAAAGAATTTAGTTTCTCAGTGAAGCTTCTGGAGGAGTGTCTGCCCAGTCACAGGAGTGGGCTGGAAGAGCTAGATGCGACAGGAGGGAGGGAGGGAGGGAGGGAGGAGAGTGGCACCCCTTCCCCCCAGGACTCTCCCACTGCACCACCCCAGCTGATTGACTGGGTTGGGTGGGGCTGCCCGCCCCTGGGTGCATCTCCTCAAGGAGACGGAGGCGGCCCTGGGATGGGCCGGCTCCTTGCGGCAGCTTCTCCAGCTGCCCTGGTGCAGAGATTGGCTCCCTTCTGCAGCTAGGTAACAGGCGGTGGGAGGGGATTGGCTCCTTCCGCATCTCCAGCGGAGACTTGGGGGAGGAGATTGGCTCCCGGCGCAGCCTAGGTAACGACAGTGGGAGGGGATTGGCTCTTTCCGCAGCCCCAGCTGCTGACCTGGGGGAGGGGATTGGCTCTCTGCAGCCTCAGCAGTGACCTGCGGGGTGGGGGGGGGAGGGGATTGGCTCCTTGCGGCAGCCTAGGTAACAAGTTTGGGGGGCGTGGGGAGGGGGAAAGGGAGGAGCGGGAGGACTGGCCCAGGAGGTAGCTAGCTTGCTTTCCTCTGCAGCGTGAACACGGAGCATGGGGTGGGAGTCCCGACTCACTGCAGCCTCTGCGGTGAGCTCAGGGTGGGGGCTGCTGGGCGCCTGAGTGGAACTGGGGTTGTGAGGTGGGAGGGGGCTGCTCCAGGATGGAGGAAGGGGGCTGGGCTGGGCCGCCTAGGCAGCAGCACGGGCGGGGCACCTTCCTCGGGCCCCTCGGAGCTACCAAGGGGCCACCCTTCCAGCCTGGTGTGCTTCCTGCAAGCCACGAGCTCCTTGCACCCCCTTGTCCGGCTTACCGGCACCGGCTGCCTTGGGGCTCCTCTCGCAGACCATGACCCGCCTGGACCGCAGCTCTCACAGTGGTGGGGGCCATGCCAAAGACAGGCCCCTTAACTCTTGGCTGGCTGGTCACCGGGTGGCCCAGCCCCCTTCTGTTCCTGGGTCCAGGGCTTCTGTTCAGGTTGGTGTATGGTGGGAGACTCAAGGGAAGAGGTACATGGGGGGCGCCTTAGGGGTCTTAGCATGGGGTAGGCGGTAGAGGGAAAGAGTACAGTCCTTGGTTGGGTGTAGGAAGGTGGGTCTGATCTAAAGATACTTTTCAGTGGAAAGTGTGTGCTTTTAAGTCTCTGAATGGAAGGCAACACTTAAGGGTGTCTTCAGGCTTGTTGGCAAGACTACTAAAGGGAGGGGTATATATAGGAAATCCAAATGGCTCTATTGGGGTTCTGTGCTGATGTCAGTGGGGGTGGCAGTTGGTGCAGGGACTGTCTAGGAGCCACAGAACAAAGTGCAAGGAGGCATTTTAATGTCCAAGGTTGTAGTCAGAGCTCAGCAGTGATGAGAGTTATGTCCTTGAGTGGGTTGACTGATGGGGAGCTGGTGAGTCCTGGGGTGTGGTTTGGGAGGGAGGGATGGAGGTAGCATCGGTGTAAGGGGATACAGTGAGATTAGCCTGAGCAGGGGTGGAGTGTGTAGTGGGGATCATCTGACTCAGGTTCCCTTGGGATTGAGGCAGCTTGCTAGGATCAGTTGAATTCTGTCAGGGATGGATCTTGAGGTGAGACTGGGCCTTTAGTAGTTGTGGATGTTCAAGCTTACTCCAGCTGTCAGCCAGTGAAGGGGGAATGGCTGTAGGAAGGGCTGGAGACAGCCTGTCATTGTCATTGGTTGCATCAGGTGGTTGGAAATGCAGGGATTTTCCTCTCCAGGCCACCCCACCCCTTTATGCAAATGCAGTGGTACCACAGGCTGATGCAAGCCTGGTCACTGCTAAGCAATGCCACAGGGCAGTTTGCCCTTGCTTGCCATGTTCAGACAGCCTGTTTAAAGGGTCTCCTACTCCTACAATGAGAGGGGTCTCTTGCTTCCTCCTCTTCCTTATTAGAGGAGATGCAGTCCTGCCCTTTAGCCTGGGTGTGACTCTGGCTCACATCCTAAACCTGAAAACCTGTGTGATACTAGATATGTTAGTAGTTTTTACTGATGATTTTTTTTTTTGGTGGAAGATTGCCTGAGAATGGATGAATGATGCCTTACTGATTAGAGGAAGCAAGGGAGAAAGGCTGACAGGCACGTGCCTGGGTAGGGCCCCACCCAGGACTAACTGGAGTGTCACTAGGTAGGACCTCTGATGGGTAGGACAGGGAGCTTTCCCCTCAGAGCAGGGGCTACTTGAAAGTTAAAGTCATCTTGGTCTGTCTTTCAGGATATAGATCTGATTGACATCCTTTGGCGACAGGATATTGATCTGGGGGCTGGGCGTGAGGTTTTTGACTACAGCCATCGACAGAAGGAGCAGGATGTGGATAAGGAACTGCAAGATGGAGGAGAACGAGAGGACACCTGGGCAGGCGAGGGTGCGGAAGCTCTGGCCCGAGACCTGCTAGTAGATGGAGAGACTGGCGAGAGCTTTCCTGCACAGGTATTCCCACCTCCGACACTCTGCTCTCCCTGCTCCCCAGACTCCCCAGGCTGGAGATCTTTCAGAAAACTTGCTCTGGAAGAGAGTTATGTCTTTGCGGTGGACCTGATTGTGTTTTAGCTTAAGGTCTATAAAGGCACAGTGGCTGTATGACTGAAACGGGGAGGGGAGGAGCAATGGACTCAGGAGCACCAGGTCTCTGAAGTAGACACTGCAGACAAGCCAGTTATGTAGCATCTTAGGACACTTCTGTCATCCCTTCTGTTGTCCCTGGGAGTATGGGACTCAGGTACCCTTCAGAATGGCTGGGACACCGCAGACTTAGACAGCAGTTCTTAGGAAGAGGATTTGTTCTCGATAGCCAGGGCCCAGGCCAGTCAGACTTACAGTTGCTATTGCCACAGGTGCTTGGTGGGGAGGATCAGGCAGCCCTATCCTTGAAAAAGTGTCTTAGGGTTCTGGAGGTCACCTGCCCCTTTGGAGAGACTGCTGAGGTGTGCAGGACCAGAGAAGCCCATGGGGCAAATAGCACAACCTGCATAATACACACCCCTTAGCTGTAAGGCCAGCTCTTGAGTCTGGCCTTAGCCTGGCTGCTAGGGTGAATTCAGAGAAAGAGAGAGGAAGCCAGATGATAGTCACTGGTGAGAAAGCGGTCTTCCCACATTTAAAAGCCTGTGTTCTGCCTTAGTTTCCAGCAGATGTTTCCAGCATCACAGAAGCAGTGCCTAGTGAGAGTGAGTCTCCCACCCTCCAGAACAGCCTCCTATCTCCTCTTCTGACGGGGACAGAGTCACCATTTGATTTGGAACAGCAGTGGCAAGATCTCATGTCCATCATGGAAATGCAGGTAGGATTGTCAGAAAAGCACAGTCTGCAGGGTTTTGTATAGGGTGTCCCAGCATGTAGTCATGTGTCCCCTGCAAATAACATCTTTCTCTGATTAGCCATTAGGAAAGTAGGGACACTTGAGGGATAACTTTAGGTGTCCTTGGGTCTGGGTGGTTATGAGTTCTAACTCAGTGTGCAGACTTCTGAAGCATGGCCTGTCTTAGAGTTGCACTTTCTCTTCTATCAGATAGATGGCCAGCCGGCACTCTTACATAGTGTTTTATAGCCATTGCTGTCTCCCTTAGGCCTGCCAGCCATCTACTTAGGCCTTTGTTGTTTTATTTATTTTTTGCAATGCTGGGGGTGGAGTCCAGGGTGCCTGCTAGGCACATGCTTTACCACTGAGGGCCTTTAGCCCTCAGTTGTTAAATGTGGGCAGTAGAAGGTCAGAAATGTCTGCTGATTTACCTGTGGTCATAGAAAGCTTTCACTCCAAGATACGGGAATCTAGCCACACAGTAGGAGCTGGTCAGTCCCTTCACACCATCAGGAGCTGGTGAAGCCCATAGTTAGGAACCCCCTCTGCCAAGTCTACTGGTCTAAGCTAGAGGCTTTACTGTCCAATTTCTTGCTCTTTTGCCCAGGGCGCTGTGCTTCAGCGGGCCTGCAGGGTGTAAGCCTGCTCCTTTTGAATGCTGGTACAATTCTCCCTCCCTTCTAGGCTATGGAAGTGAATACATCAGCAGGTGAAATTCTGTACAGTGTCCCTCCTGGAGACCCTCTTAACACCAACTACAGCCTTGCGCCCAACACTCCTATCAATCAGAATGTCAGCCTGCATCAGGCATCCCTTGGGGGCTGCAGCCAGGACTTTTCCCTCTTCAGCCCCGAGGTGGAGAGCCTACCTGTGGCCAGCAGCTCCACACTGCTTCCACTTGTCCCCAGCAACTCAACCAGCCTCAACTCCACCTTTGGCTCTACCAACCTAGCAGGGCTTTTCTTTCCATCCCAGCTCAATGGCACAGCCAATGATACATCAGGCCCTGAGCTGCCTGACCCCCTGGGGGGCCTGTTAGATGAAGCTATGCTAGATGAAATCAGCCTGATGGACCTGGCCATTGAAGAGGGCTTCAATCCGGTGCAGGCCTCCCAGCTTGAAGAGGAGTTTGACTCTGACTCAGGCCTCTCCTTGGACTCCAGCCATAGCCCTTCCTCCCTGAGCAGCTCTGAAGGCAGCTCTTCTTCTTCCTCCTCCTCTTCCTCTTCTGCTTCTTCCTCTGCCTCTTCTTCCTTTTCTGAGGAAGGTGCTGTTGGTTACAGCTCTGACTCTGAGACCCTAGATTTAGAAGAGGCTGAGGGTGCAGTGGGTTACCAGCCAGAATACTCCAAGTTCTGCCGCATGAGCTACCAGGATCCTTCTCAGCTCTCTTGCCTTCCCTACTTAGAGCATGTGGGCCACAACCATACATACAATATGGCACCCAGTGCCCTTGACTCTGCTGATCTACCACCATCCAGCACCCTCAAGAAAGGTAGCAAGGAAAAGCAGGCTGACTTTCTGGACAAGCAGATGAGCCGAGATGAGCACAGAGCCCGAGCCATGAAGATCCCATTCACCAATGACAAAATCATCAACCTGCCTGTAGAGGAATTCAATGAGCTGCTCTCCAAATACCAGCTGAGTGAGGCTCAGTTGAGCCTCATCCGGGACATCCGGCGCCGGGGCAAGAACAAGATGGCTGCACAGAACTGCCGCAAGCGCAAGCTGGACACCATCCTGAACCTAGAACGTGATGTGGAGGACTTGCAGCGGGACAAGGCCCGATTGCTACGAGAAAAGGTAGAGTTCCTGCGGTCGCTGCGACAGATGAAGCAGAAGGTCCAGAGCTTATACCAGGAGGTGTTTGGGCGGCTGCGGGATGAGAATGGGAGGCCCTACTCACCCAGTCAGTATGCACTTCAGTATGCTGGGGATGGCAGTGTCCTCCTCATTCCTCGCACGATGGCTGACCAGCAGGCCCGGCGACAAGAGAGAAAGCCAAAGGACCGGAGGAAGTGAGCCTGGGGAGGCAGGGGGTGGACGCTCACTAAGACTGAAACTGGAGAAGGGCTGGGCCTGGACCTAACATTGGGGACTTAAATGCCTTCTTATCCAATATATCTTCTCAGATGGGATGACTGCGGGTCAGTGCACAGAAGAGGCGGGCGCAGGCGCTGTCTGGCTTAGCTTCCCCATTGAGAGTGGGTGGAAATGATCAGACTATTTGAGTGATTGAGGTCCCCAGCCTTTCCCTTCTTTCTCCTGAGGGGAGGGTGGTATTGACATGCTGGAGCTATGTGGAGTGAAGGCTGACAAAGGGAAAAGAGGACTTGGGAGAACAGAGAAAGTAGTGGAAAGAAAGTCTCATTCCTGGAAGGAGAAAAGGAAGGACATCCCCTAAAATCAAAGCAGTCCGAAAGATCAGAGGGTCTGTTAAGGGCTTTGGCCAGCATTCTAAACTTTGAGTGTAAGTGACTTCAGTGGGCCTAAGTAAAGTTACTGGTGTGGAAACAGACATGGTGGGCTGAGGAAGGGCTTTTTAACTGTTTCTTGAACTCTGTCATCCCTGAAGGGGAAGAAGCTCTTGGATGACATCTGTAATGTTTTAGTTACTTAAATGGGAAGTTGTAGGGGGACTCAACACTGACTTCTTTTCAGGCCAGAGGAGGGCAGAGGGTATAGAAAGTGACAGTGAGGCCTGTGTGGCAGCAGCCCCAACATCAAGCATGTCACTCACTGCCCTGCCACAGCCACCTCCCTCCCTAGCCACCCCAGAGCTGAGGCTCCCACTGTCCTCATCAGGCCTGCATGGAAATGCTGTACTCTTTCCACTTCTCCCCTTCTGTGGTTCCCACCCTCACTAGCTGCCTATAGCTCTCTGGAGTAGGGTGCTAATCTGGCAGTACCCGAATCTTGGCCGACAGCAACAGAAGCAAGGTGATGATATGCAGGGAGAAGCCAGCTCAGTGACCTCTAGGCACTGTTCAGCACAACATTGGGAAGTGAGTCTTCCCTCAGGCCCCTCTGCCTACTAACACCTGGGCTTGTCACTGGGGAAAACAGAAAACTATAAAACCCCAGCAACAAAACCTAGTCCTCTTAGAACTTTTTGCGCTTTGATTTTTTTTTTTAGGGCGTGTGCCCTGTTTCACTTATAGGGCCTAGGATGCTTGTGTTGAGTAAAAAGGAGATGCCCCAATATTCAAAGCTGCTAAATGTTCTCTTTGCCATAAAGACTCCGTGTAACTGTGTAAACACTTGGGATTTTTCTCCTCTATCCCGAGGTCTTGCTTTCTTTTTTGGGTTTCTTTCTAGGAAAATGAGAAGTGCTTGAAAGGGGCTGGAGATGACCCTCCCCTAGGGTTTCCACTTTGGGCTTCACAGCCTGTTTAGTTTGGGCTCCTGAGGGACAGCCCTGGGGGAGGAAATGATGGGCAACACCAACTTAGCCAGATGGTTCCAGGACCATAGTGTCTTTTTTTTCTTCTTCTTGGTAACTTTGCCACTGCTGCCCCCAACCCCCTATCCTGGTCAGCTCTGGAGTACTATCTGCCCCCGACTAGCAGGGGCGAGTCAGGGGGAAGCACTGATTCTCCTCCCTGTGCAGGGAGGAGTTTTCTAACTGAGCAATAGGGATAGGGATAGAAAGCGTGAACCTGGGAGTGCTTTTTATAAATTATTTTTTCTTTGTAGATTTTATTTTTAATTTATCTCTGTGACCTACCAGGGAGAGGAGAGAAAGAGAAATGCTGTGAGCACATGACGAAATAAAATCAAATAAAATGGATGATTCAGCTTAAGTGCAGTTTTTCTCCCCCTACCTTTTGAATTCAGAGTCCAGGAAACGGGCCCCATGGGGAAGACTGGCCATTGTGTGGCTAAAGTAGAGTTCCCATGAGAAGGTGGGTGGAGACTGACAGAGGGAGAACAGTGCAGTGAACCCCCATGCAGGTGCTGTGGACGACTACCAGCACTTGAGCCTTCTCAAAGGAAGGAGTCTGCTTTTTTTAGTAGCTTTACCTGCTGCAGAGGTGCAGAGCACTGGAGTACAGTTACGATTTGAAAATTTGAGAACTTAATCAGGTGGTAGTGGGGAGGTATGTCTTTAATCTCAGCACTCAGGAGGCAGAGGCTGTCTAGTCTCTGAGTTTGAGGCCAGCCTGGTCTATAGAGCAAGTTCCAGAACAGCCAGGGCGACACAGAAAAACCATGTCCTGCAAACACCCACTTCCCACCAAAAAAGAGTGCTGCTAGCATTAACCCATTCACCTATTACAGTAGAGAGAGCTGGCAGCAGATAGAAGAGTGGGCCTTAGTTTTGACCAGCCCACCTCTACAGTGGGACCTTAGGTGGGCAGGGGGAAATACATGCTTTTGTCTTGTTCATCAGTCAGTCCCTAAACCTCATTCAAAAGATTTTTCCATGTCCTACTCTTAAGAGAAAGAGATGGACCTTCTCTATCAGACTGCTCAGTTGGATATCACCAATGAAGCACAGGCTTTTAGATTTAAAAGGAAACTAGCCATTGTGAATAGTGTACACATACCTATAATCCCAGCAAGTCTGAGGCTAGCCTGGGTTACATAGACCCTGTTAGGACCCACATACAGTTGGCTGTCTCTTTAGAGCACACTTTCCCAGCCAGACAGAAACATTTAACATTAATTTTTTATTCTGTATGGATATTTTATCTGCATGTGTGCCTGGTGCACACAAAGATCAGAAAGGGCATTGGATCCCTTGAAGGATTATGAGCTGCCATGTGGATGGAACCCAGATCTTATGAAAGAGCAGCAAGTGCTTTTCTTTAAAAAGGGGTGGAGAGTTTTCTGTAGCCTCAGCTCTGTCTTGAAACTCTGAATGAAGATCTGAATGAAGATCTGAATGCTTCTGCCACCTGAGTGCTGACACTAAAGGTGTGCACCACAACCCAGCAAATAGTAAGTGCTCTTAATGACTGAGTTTGGCAGCTATAGGTCTTTCCCAAAAAACGGCATCCAACCCATGGCATTCCTTCTCTCTTAATCTGCCTTAGTATCCCAAATGCAAGGATTCCAAGTATGTGTTAACTCCTGACTATGCACAGAAATTCTGTAGCAGAATTCATGTGGCCTAGTGTCAGGAGTGATTACATCTGCTTTCCTTCCATTGATCTATGTGGTTAAGTGAGGAGTCTGCACAAATTGACTTGTCATTTTATTGATGGATGATGTTAAAGCAGTACCTTTAACCCTTTTTTTTCATATGTTAGTACTTTGCCTCTTGTTTTGAAAGTAATTTTTTTATTTGCCTTGGGATTTGCCTACATGTGTATCTGTGAAGGGTGTTGGATCCCCTGGAACTGCAATTACAGACAGTTGTAAGCTGCCATGTGGGTGCTGGGAACTGAACCTCGGTCCTCTGGAAGAGCAATCAGTGCTCTTAACCACTGAGCCATCTCTCCAGCCCCACCTCTTGTTTTGAAATTTGCAATTGCATATGAACATTTAGGGACCCCATGGGTCCATGTAAGAAGAGTTCTTTCTAGCCCATGTCTTTCTAGAGCTGCTTTTGAAAGGTCTTGAGCTGGGTGGTGGTGGCACTTGCTGTAAATCCCAGCACTTAGGAGGCAGAGGCAGGTGGATCTCTGAGGCCAGCCTGGTCTACAGAGTGAATTCCAGGACAAGTTCCAAAGCTACACTGTGAAACCCTGTCGAAGAATTAAAAAAGGTTCTGTCTGCACTGTTTTTTTTTAAAAAAAAAAAAAAAAAAAAAAAAAAAAAAAAAAAAAAGCATAGCATACAAGTTGTCTCCAGAATGACAACACAGCTTGCTAAAAAGAAGTTTATTAGTTATGATTTTTGAGACGAGACATGGTCTTATTATATATGGTTCTGGCTGGCTTGGAACTCACTATGTGGACTAAGATGGCCTTGAACTTAGAGCTGTGGTTGTTGCCTCTGCCTCCTGAGTATTGGGATTAAGAAAGGTGTGTAGCACATCTGGCCTTTAAAAAAATAAAATTCTATTTAATATTCTGGATAGTTATTTACATAGCCCAGGTTGGCCTCAAACTCATGGCTATCTTCCTGAGATTGATTTATGCCATCATGCCCTCTTTTTCTTTTTAACTGATTTTTTTTCAATATTAGGAGTCTGTGTATATATTATATATATGGCATATATATAATATATAATAATTTTGAGTGTGTGCAAGTGCCCTGGAGCCACAGGTGGTTTGAACGCACCCAATGTGAGTGCTGGGAATTGAACTCAAGTCTTCTAGAAGAGTAAGTAAGCACTTTTAACTGTTCACCCTACCTCCCACTCTGTTTTGCATGTAGCCTAGGCTAGCCTCAAACTTTGTAGATAGCCAAGAATGATCTTGAACTTCTCTTTCTCCTGACCTGGTGTATGTAACACTTAGGAATCAAATCTTTGTACATGGCAGGCAAGCACTTTAACAACTGAGATACATCCCTAGCCCACACAGTCATTATATTTTATTTTAATATAAAAATCCATTTGGGGCCAGACAAGTTGGTGTCTGTTACCCTCTTCTGAATACAGTATACATAATAAATAAATAAATCTTTAATTCCAGCACTTAGGAGCCAGAGGCAGGTATATCTGAGTTTGAGGCCAGCCTGGTCTATATACATAGCAAGTTGTAGATAGCCTATACAGCATAACCTTGTCTCAAAAAAATAAAATAAAGGGCTGGAGAGATGGCTCAGCAGTTAAGAGCACTGACTGTTCGTCCGGAGGACCTGAGTTCGATTCCCAGCATCCACATGGCAGCTAACAACTGTCTGTAGTTCCAAGATCTGACACCCTTACAGTTATACATGCAGGCAAAACACCAATTCACATACAATAAAATTCATTTGGGGGTTCCTGAAGAGAGGGCTCAGTAAGGAAGAATACTTGTTGCTACTGTAGAGGGCATGAGTTTGGCTCCTAATATCCATAGGTCATGTAGCTCACAATCACCTAAATTCTAGCTTCAGGGGATCTGGCCTCTGCAGGTACCCTCAAACATGGTACACACACATGTACATAAAGTAAAAACAAATTTTAGGCTGGAGAGATGGCTCAGAGGTTGAGAGCACTGACTGTTCTTACAGAGGTCCTGAGTTCAGTTCCCTGCAATCACATGGTGGCTCATGACCATCTATAATTTTACAACTGGTACCCTCTTCTGTATACAGTACACATAATAAATAAATAAATAAATCTTAACAAAAAAACTCAACAAATTTTAAAAGCACCTGCTGGGCAAGGTAGTGCCTTCAGAGGCAGAGGCAGGAGGATCTCTGAGTTGAGGTCAGCCTGGTTTACTACATAGACAGTCTCAAAACAACAATAAAATGATCTTGGGAAGCAATGGCTTTGGTACTATGATATATACACCAAAAAGAACACGATGCAAACCCAGAGTTTTTAATACAAAACCCACAGGGCTGAGGTGTGGCTGACTTGCAGAGTACTTAGCTAGCACACATAAGGCCCCAAATTTGATTCCAAGTATTGAAAACAGACAAACAAATACCAACATATAGTCTAAACTTATAAATAGCCCTGGGGGTCACCACATCATGAATTAAAGGCTGATCTAAGTAATATTCAGTGTACTCACATAACCGAAACCACTTGCTACATTTTCTATAAAGTATCTTGATTGGTTTGTATTTCAATTTTGGAGGAAAACTGAATGTGGTGATACTGCAATCCCAGCACTTGGGAGGCAGAAGCAGAGTTGTTGTGTTCACAGGGAGGAAACAGCTAGGTGTGTATTTCAGAATTCTAACTGCAAACTGTTTTGTAGCCACAATTTCCTCTTTCTCTTTTTAGTGAATGCTTTATAGTGCATATTCAGTGTCACAAAGGACTACTGAGATGTGCAGGCAAACACCAGAGGTCAAATGTTAACATAAAAACGAACAGAGGAAGCTGGAGAGGTAGCTTATTTGATGGAGTCGAATGTGAAAGAAGCCCTGGGTTTCATCCTCAGCACTGCATGAACCAGAAATAGAGCAGTCCAATAGCCCTAGTTCTTGGGGGATGGCCTCAAGATTCATCATCCTCTGCTATGTAAAACCCCATCTCATAACACAACACATAACATAACACAACAAAGCCTTTAAATAGGACTGACCAAGCTGTAGAATCTAGGATTCTAAGATGATGGCTCTTGCCTATAATCTGAGTATTCAGTAGGATTGCTATTAGTTCAAGGCCAGATTGAGGATTAACAGTAAATTCCAAACTAGACAAAGCTATATAGTGAGAGCTTGTCTTTTGTCAAGATGCCTGATGATCTGAGCTTGATCCTTGGGACCCACATCCTGGAAGGAGTACCCATTCACTCCTGCAAATTCTCTGACCTCCACACAACACTGTGGCATGTGTATGCCTGCCCCACCCCCCATGAATAAATCAAGGATTGGGGAAATGGCTTTTAGTTAAGTGCCTGTCCCACAAGCATGAGGACCTGACAGATCCCTCAACATTCATGAAAAAAGCTGATGACGTAAGGCCTGTAAGCCTAATACTTTGGGAGGTGGAGGAAGGAGAATCAGGAGTCCAAAGACATTTTCAGCTACCTCATGAACTCTTATCCTTTCTTTTAAAAAAGGAGTGGTGGGTACTGCCCTGGTTGCTCTTCCAAAGGTCCCGAGTTCAGTTCCCACCAATCATATGGTAGCTTATGGTAAGATCTGATGCCTTATTCTGGCATAAAGGCATACATGAGATAGAACACTCAAATAAAAATAATTTTTTTAAAAAAATCAGCTGCTAAAAAATTGCTAAATTTTTTAATGCAAAAACCTTTTTAGCATTGCCTTTGCAGTCTGAGTACTTGGGAGGCTGTAGCAGCATTTCCAGGCTGGAGAGATGGCTCAGTTCAGAAAGCACTTGCTCCACTGGCTTGAGGCTGGAGTTTGGATGTCAGATGGGTGAGGTACAACAAGCTGTATTAGTGAGTTCAGCAAGAGCCGACCCTGCCTCCCCAGGTGGTGCTGGCAGCACTTGAGGCAGAGACAGGTTCTGTGAGTTCAAGGTCTATAGAGTGAGTTCCAGGATAAAACAAAAAAGGGGGCCCTACTTCAGTAAAATAGACACATCAACCCCTGGCATTCAGTCACACACAGAAGAAAAAAAAAAAAAAAAGACTTCGTGTTTCTGTAGTCACTGTATAGTTCACTTACAGTATTAAATTGAAGTCAGGAAGAACAAGATTCTAATGGGCTCTGACAGTTATAGGACACCAACATACTGATGTTGACCTAGTAACTGGACCTACACTAGTAATCCCAGAATCTAACAGGCCAAGGCATGATGAGAGTTCAGTGCCAACCTAGGTGACTTAGTGAGACTCTAAAAAGGTTGTTGACAGAACTCAGGAAGAATACTTGGCTAGAACAGAATGCACAAGGCCTTAGGTTCAGTTCCCAGTACTAAGTCAAACAACCTTATTGTCACATTAGTAAGTCCTGGACTCATGATGGTGACGTTTCATGGAAACCATCTGTCATTTATGTATGTCTTTGTGTATGCACATGTGTTAGGTTGTGTATGTAGACCAAAGAGGACATTGATTCTATGGGGCTGTATTCTGTGGAAGGACTTGGGTGATGGAAACCAAACTCTAGTCCTTTGTAAGAACAGCAAGCATTCCTATCTGCTGAGTCATTTCCCCAACTTGTTATAATTAACAGTTTTGCCATGTATCTACAACAATCACTTAAGACCATTTTAAAACTTTGATTCCGGAGATGTGCTAATTGGTCTTTAGAAAACTCAGCTATCTCAGCTCTTGGAAAGCAGATCTCTGAGTTTAAGGCCAACCTGGACTACCCAGATGAGACCTGTCTCCAGACAGGAAAAAGAACACTGTGGTGGTGAGCACTCGGTCTGTGCTGCATGCACATCTTCAGAAGAAGCATGGCAAGATATTTTTTACCCCAGATAAGGTTTCTCTTTGTAGCCCTGGCTGCCCTGGAACTCGAGATCTGCCTACCTCTCTGCCTCGTGAGTGCTGGGATTAAAAGTCTACCCTACCATTATCTGATAGGAAAATCATTCTTTTTTAAAGATTTATTTTTAAGTTATGTCTCTGTGTGTGGGTATGTGCACCTGAGTGCAGGTATCACTAGAGGCAAAAATGGGTGTTGGATCCCCTGAGGCCATAGTTATAACACTTGACTTAGGTGCTGGGAACTGAACTTGGGTCTTCTCTAAGAACTGTACGCTCTTAACCACCGAGCCATCTTTCCAGCCCATAAAAGGATTTTCCCATAGGTCAAGAAAGCTAGACATTTCCTATGAAGTTGGTTCCTAGGGTTAAAAGTAGAACAGATTTTGATCATGAGCTTAGCCTTTGACAGCTCAGCAGTTAAGAGCACTGGCTGCTCTTCTAGAGGACCCAGGTTCAATTCCCAGTACCCATATGGCAGCTAATAACTGTAACTCTTATTCCAAGGGAATCTGATACTCTCACACAGACATACATGCAGACAAAGTACCAGTGTAGATAAAATACAAATAATTTTTTTAAAAAGTAGAACCAAATAGCTGCTTATTTGGGATGTATCAAGACTGATGTCTCAATTTAGTGCATCTGATAGCACAGAACAAAATGCCTGTTCCCATCCCAGCAATACTCAGTTGTTACAAACTACTGTGTAGCTGTACCTACAATGATAGAGACCTCTGTATAGAAAGACTTCATGATCAGGTGAGTGAGTAAAAATTTTTTTTTTTTTAAACTTTATTTATTTATTTATTTGCCTTGGTGTTTGCCTGGAACTGGAACTACAGACAGTTGTTAGCTGCCATGTGGGTGCTGGGAATCGAACCCAGGTCCTCTGGAAGAGCAGACGGTTAAGAGCTCTTAACCGCTGAGCCATCTCTCCAGCCCCCAAGTAAGATTTCTTAATAAGTTTCTTTTTACTTAGATCCCTCCAAAACTTCCCCTAGGGAATGTTGAGAACAGCATCTACATGTTTATCTAAATGGAATTATCTTTTCATTGAACTCGGAGTCGCATTCTCTAAGACTCAACTTTTAAAAAATGCTAAGAATTGAGGTTGGAGAGATGGCTCAGTGATTAAGAGCACTTGTTGTCCCTGCAGAGACCAGAATTCAGTTGGTAAGCTGATGCTTTCTTCTGAATTCTGTGGCACCAGGCATGCATTTGGTATACAAACACACATGTAGACAAAACACTCATACAGATAAGATAAAAACATGCCTTTAAAAAGGGGGGAAAAGTACCCTGTGCTTTAATCCTAGCATAAAGGCAGCAAAGGCAGACAGATCTCTCAGCGTGGTTCCAGGATAGCCAAGGCTACACAGTGAAACCCTGTCTCAAAAAAACAAAAAGGTGAAGATCTGAGGTAAGATCAAGCGTTCAAGGCCAGTCTGGGCTAAGATACAAAGTTTGTTTGTCAACAAACAAACCCTAAAACTAAATAAAATGATAAGCAAGGAGTATGGGGGGCTTGATAGATGGTTTAGCAGTCAAGAGCACACAGAGCTAGAAGACCCAGGTTCAGTTCTGAGCACTAACATGGCAGCTCCCAACCATTTGCAACTCTAGTTCCCATGGGATTCAATGACCTCTTCTGACCTTGGTAGGTTCATGGTGCAGACAAACACAACCCAAATACTGCTCTTGCAGAGGATTCAAGTTCAGGTTCCACACTCAAGCAGCTCAAAACTACCTGTAACTCTAGTTTCAAGGGACTCTAGGCACTTGTACCCATGCACACACAACCACATATAATTAAAAGACAGGACAACTCAAAGTTTTTAAACCAGCCTAGTCTACATAGGGAGGAAAGCCCCTAGTCATGGCTATACAGTGAGACTTTGTTTTCTAACACAAAACAAAGCAGACAAGAATGGAACTGCCCCTGTGACACATGCCTGTCTGTAACCCTAACCCTGGGGAGAACTAAGGCAAGAAGGTCACTTGGGAGTTTAAAGTAATTCTGAACTAAACTGGAAACTTCAGGCTAGCCTGGGTTAGAGTCAAACCCTGACTTAAAAATCCATAAACAAGTGCTAGTGAGATGGCTTGGCACACACAGCACAGCAAGCAGTCTGAGCCTGGTTCCTGGAATCAACTCCACAAAGTTATTCTCTGACTTTAACGTATATGTACATACCAATGTATCAAAACAATAGGGCTGGAATGGCACAGTGGATAAGATCACATTGGCTGCTCTTCCAGAGAACTCTGCTTTGATTCCCAGCACCCACACTAGATGGGTCACAATAGACTATGACACATGCTCTCTTCTGGTCTCCAGACATTGGACACACAAATGATGCACATACATATGCAGGCAAAACATCATACAATAATATAACGAACAGCAACAAAGTTCTATTTTTACTTGGGTTCCAGAATTATAGGCAGAAAAAAAAAGGTATTAAGACAGATGACAGGTTGAGCAGTGATGGCACATGCCAGTAATCCCAGAACTGGGAGGCAGAGGCAGGTGGATCTCTGTGAGCTTGAAGTTAGCCTGGTCTACAGAGTGAATTCCAGCACAGCCAGAGCAGTTACACAGAGAAAACCCTGTCTCAAAAACCAAAACCAAAACAACAGATAAACCCAAAGTAAGATGGATGACATTCAACCCAGTGTTTAAAATGGTGTTGACTCCTAAATATTTTTAGAATGGATTCCTGTTAATGCCACCCACCTGATTAAATTAGTTTATAAAATGACTATTATAATTTCCCAGTAACATAGAATGATGTAAAAGTTATTACAATGTATACAGCAACTAACTGTAAATGCGCAAGCATTTACTACATTAGTAAATTGAAACTACTTAAAAGATTAAGACATCAGGTTTCAAGCCTACAGTGTCCATCTAGAGTCATGAAGCCATGGATGCTACTTCCAACAAGCTTAACTAAGGCAAGAAGGGTTTCTGGGAAGAGAATCATATCCCATGTGATCCCAGCATTGGAAGGTGGAGGTAAAGGATTCCAAGTTCCAAGTCAAGAGTGGACAACACAGCAGAAGGAGATCTAATCTTTTTTTTTAAAGACAGAAATCGAAAATTATAAATCTATAGTTTTATTAAGACAAAAACTGACAATATGGTCTGAAGTTTACATTTAAACAGAATTTTCACATACATCTAACACATGCTTTAAGGTCTTACAATGTAGTTCTAGACAGTACTAAAAATTGACGGATCTCATGATTCAAGACAGTATTTTGGACTTGAGTTAATCTGAAGATTTTGTATCCTCAAGTGAACCACTACCCCAGTATGAAAGTTAATCTCCTGAGCAGGGCTTGTGAAGTCATTCAACCCTTGAATTGGGATTTGTGCTGTCAGTAACTGAACCTGCCACAAGCAGTT
>PVIH01017423.1:0-41887 GCA_004025045.1 Sigmodon hispidus | reverse complement strand
GTTCAAATTTCCTAGAGTTTCCATCCATTATCCTAAAATTTTCATCCATTGTTTTAAATTTCGCATCCAATTTTCTAAAATTCTCATCAATGTGAGCTCTAAATTCCTCTGTGATCAAAGTAGACCTCTCTTCCATGGAAACAATGAGTTTCTGGAATGTCTTAATACGTTCATCCATGCCAGACAGCTTAGCTTCATATTCTCTATGCTGAAATCCCTTGAAATAAGTAGGTAAGAAATATATTATCACACAAAAAGCAAAAGGACTCCTGGGTGGAGAAAATAATCCTCTATCACTATTCTGAAAAAGTGAGTAAAATTGTGAACATTTATCTGATCAGACATTTTAGAAGAAAGGAAAAAAAAATATGCCTTACTCAGATGTAATGAGGACTTACGGTCAGCAGATGTCATAGTGCAGCAGCAATGGTGCTTGAAACGGGGTGGTGATTAAGCCCAGAGGTTCTCTGCCAAATGCCTCAACAAATCTTACCAGGCATGCACCCTCAGAACTGGGTCTCAGTAGCTCTTCCGCACTCAGATTCCCTCCTGGCTGCTGTACCAAACACCTGTGCAGTCAGATGGGGGCCAAAGCATGCAACGGGCGCAGAATCCGGCGGGGCTCCGTCCGCGTGTGGGAGCGGAATCTGAATCCGGCGGGTTTGGGGAATTAGCCCCGCATCCAGGCGCCAATTATCACGGTACAAACCCGCCACCAAGAAGTATATATTAAATAAGGTTTCTTTTGTTAGAATCACTAACAAAGGAAAGTTTTAGCAATGCACCGAGCCGCCACCTCGCTGCGCCGCCACGCCCTGGAACCGGAAGACCCGCCTCCTCGCCGTGCTCCAGGACCGGAAGACCCGCCTCTCTCTCCGCGCTCTGCTTCCATCTACTCTCAGCAGACCATGCCCCTCCCACACCTGTACTATCCATTGTTTCCCCGCTACACATCCCTCCCCTGCTTATATTTCTGAGTTTATTATATTCTCTCAGGAGAATATTCTCCAAGTACATCCATTTGCCTGCAAATTTCAGGATATCATTTTTTCTTACTGCTGAGTAGTATTCCATTGTGTAGATGTACCACAGTTTGGAGTATGACTGTGCATCATTAGGGTATACAGCCAGAAGTGGTATTGCTGGGTCCCTAGGGAGACTGATTCTCAAAATTCTGTGAAACCGCCAACTGCGTTCCAAAGTGGCTAAACAAGCTTACACTCCCACCAGCAGTGGAGGAGTGTTTCCCTTGCTCAGCATCCCCTCCAACATAGGCTGTTATCTGCGCCTTTTATCTTAGCCAATCTAACAGGTGTTAGGTGGTACCTCAAAGTTGTTTTGATTTGCATTTCTCTGATGGCTAAAGATGATGAGCACTTTTTCAGGTGCCTTTCAGCCATTCATAGTTCCTCTGCTGAGAATTCACTTTTTAGATCTGAACCCCCATTTTTGATAGGGTTATTCAAGGTTTTGGGCTCTAGATTTTTGAGCTCTTTATATATCTTAGAGATCAGTCCTCTATCACTTGTAGGGTTGGTGAATATATTTTTCCATTCTGTAGGCTGTCATTTTGTTCTATTGACAGTGTCCTTGGATTTGCAGAAGCTTCCTAGCTTCAGGAGATACCACTTATTGATTGTTGGTCTTAGTGTTTGTGCCACTGGTGTTATATTTAGGAAGTGTTCGCCTATGCCAATTCATAGAAGTGTATTTCCCACTTTCTTTTCTATCAAGTTCAAAGTGGCTGGGTTTATGTTCAGGTCTTTGATCCACTTGGATTTGAGATTTGTGCAGGGTGACAGGCTCAGATCTATTTGCATTTTTCTACACACTTCCATCCAGCTATGCCAACACCATTTGTTAAATATACTATCTTTTTTCCATTGAATGTTTTGGGCCTCTTTGTGAAAGATCAGGTGTTCATAGGTTTTTGGGTTAATGTCTGGATCCTCAATTGTATTCCATTGATGCCCAATTCTATTTTTATGCCAGTACCAGGCTGTTTTTATTACTGTAGCTCTATAGTATAACTTGAAGTCAGGGATGGTGATACCTCCTGAGGTTCTTTTGTTCAGTAAAATTGTTTTGGCAATCCTGGATTTCCTGTTATTCTAAATGAAATTGAGTATTGTTCTTTCAAGATCCAAGAAATATTGTGTTGGGATTTTGATGGGCAGTGCATTGAATCTGTAGATTGCCTTTGGTAGAATTGCCATTTTTACTATGTTGATCCTTCCAATCCAGGAACATGGGAGATCTTTCCATTTTCTGATATCCTCTTCAATTTCATTCTTCAGTGATTTAAAATTTTTGTCAAATAAGTCTGTTACTTCTTTGGTTATAGTTACTCCAAGGTTTTAATACTATTTGCAGCTATTATGAAGGGTAATGTTTCCCTTATTTCTTTTTCAGCTCTTCGATCTTTAGTGTATAGAAGGTCTACTGATTTCCTTGAGTTAATCTTGTGTGCTGCTACATTGCTGAAGGCATTTATCAGCTATAGCAGTTCCTTTGAAGAATTTTGTGGATCACTTATGCATACAATCATATCATCTGCAAATAGAGATAGTTTCACTTCTTCTTTTCCAGTTTGTACCCCCTTAATCTTTTTTCATTCCCTTATTGCTTTAGCTAAAACTTCGAGAACTATATTGAATAGATAAGGGGAGAGAGGATATCCTTGTCTAGTTCCTGACTTCAGTGGGATTGCTTTGAGTTTTTCTCCATTAAGTTTGATATTGGTTGTTGGCTTCTTGTAAATCACCTTTAATATATTTAGGTATTCTCCCTGTATTCCAGATCTCTCCAAGGCTTTAATCATAAAGGAGTGTTGAATTTTGTCAAAGGCTTTTTCAGCATGTAAGGATATAATCATATGCCTTTGTTCCTTTAGTTTGTTTATATGATGGATAACATTTACAGTTTTTCATATGTTAAACCAGCCCTACATTTCTGGGATGATGCCTACTTGGTCATGGTGAATGATATTTTTTATGCATTGTTTTATATGGTTTGCCAAAATGTTTTTGAGAACTTTTGCATCAATATTCATGAGGGAAATCGGTCTGTAATTCTCCTTTTTTGTTGTGTCTTTGAGTGGCTTGGGTATTAGGGTAAGTGTGGCCTCATGAATGGAAATTGGCAATATTCCCTTAGTTTCTGCTGTGTGAAATTGTTTGAGGAGTAATGGTAGTAATTCTTTTTTGAATGTCTGGTAGAATTCGGCACTGAAACCATCTGGACCAGGGCTTTTATGTTTGGGGAAATTTTTAATGACAGCTTCAGTTTCCTTAATGGCTTTAGACCTATTTAGGTCATTAATCTGATCTTCATTTAATTTTGGTAGATGGTACCTGTCCAGAAAGCTGTCCATTTCTTCAAGGTTTTCCATTTTTGTGGAATACAGACTTTCAAAATATGATCTGATAATTCTCTGTATTTCCTGGGGGTCTGTTCTTATGTCCCCCTTTTCATTTCTGATTTTGTAGATTTGAACATTCTCTCTCTGTTTTTTGATTAGTTTGGCTAAGGGCTTATCTATCTTGTTAACTTTCTCAAAAACCAATTCTTAGTGTCATTGATTCTTTGTATTGTTCTTTTTGTTTCAATCATATTGATTTCAGCTCTAATTTTGATTATTTCCTGATGTCTACTCCTTCTAGGTGAGTTCACTTCTAATTGTTCTAAGGCTTTCAGTTGAGCTGTTAGGTCTCTAGTGTGGGATTTCTCTAGGTTTTTCATGTAGGCGTCTAGCGCTATGAATTTTCCTCTTAAGACTGCTTTCATTGTGTCCCACAAGTTTGTATACATTGTAGATTCATTCACATTGAATTCTAGGAAGACTTTGATTTCTTTCTTAATTTCTTCCTTGACCCAGAGATGGTTCAGCTGAGTGATGTTTAGTTTCCATGAGTTGGTAGTCTTTCTTTAATTTTGATATTGTTGAACTCTAACTTTAGGCCCTGTTGGTCTGATATGTTACAAGGGATTATTTTCATTTTTTTTATCTGTTGATATTAGCTTTATGACCAATTATGTGGTCAACTTTGGAGAAAGTTCCATGAGGAGCTGAGACATATGTATATTCCTTTACATTTGAGTGAAATCGTCTGTAGATATGTATTAAATCCATTTGCATCATAACCTCTTTTAGACTCCTTATTTCTCTGTTGTGTCTCTGTCTGGTTGCCCTATCAAGGGTTGAAAGTGGGATATTGAAGTCTCCAACTATTAAGGTGTAAGAATTGATGTGGAATTCTAGCTTTAGCAGTATTTCTTTTACATAAGTATGTGCCCTTATGTTAGGGGCATACATATTCAGGATTGAAATCTCCTCTTGACCAAATTTCCTGTGATGAATAAGTCGTGACCATCTTGGTCCCTTTTAAGTTCTTTTAGCTTAAAGTCTTCTTTGTTAGATATTAGGATTGCAACACCCACTTGTTTCTTAGGACCATTTGACTGGAAAATTTTTTTCCCAACTCTTTATTCTAAGCCTGTGTCTCTCCTTGAGTTTGAGGAGCATTTCTTGTAGACAACAGAAGGATGGCTTCTGTTGTTGTATCCATCTTGTTAGTGTGTGATGTTTTATAGGAGAGTTGAGTTCATTGATATTAAGGGAAATTAGTGACCATTGATTGATATTTGTTGTCATTTTTGGTGGTAACTTGTTTGTATTTCCTTTCTCTTGAGTAATCTTCTGTGGAATTATTGATTGTTTGTGTTTTCATGGGTTATCTGGTGTCCTTAGGTTGGAGTTTTCCCTCTAATACTCTCTGTTGTGCTGGATTGGTAGATAGATATTCTTTCAGTCTGACTTTGTCATGAAATATCTTGCTTATTCCATCTATGGTGATTGATAATTTTGCAGGATATAGTATTCTAGTTTGGCAGCCATGCTCTTTTAGCATCTGTGTAACTTCTGACCAAGCCCTTCTAGCTTTCATCATTTCCATTGAATAGTCAGGTGTTATTCTGATGAGTCTGCCTTTATATGTAAGTTGGTCCTTTTCTTTTGCAGCTCTTAAAATTTTTTCTTTGTTCTGTATTTTTTGTGGCTTGATTATAATGTGGTACACTGACTTTTTGGGGGGGTCATATCTATTTGATGTTCTGTAAGCTTCTTGTATCTTTATAGGCATTTCCTTCTTCAGGTTAGGAAAGTTTTCTTCTATGATTTTATTGAAAACATTATCTGTGCCTTTGTGCTGGTATTCTCCTTCTTCTATTCTTATTATTCTCAAATTAGTTCTTTTCATGGTGTCCCATATTTCCTGAACATTTTGAGTTATGGCTTTTTTAGTTTTAGCACTTTCTTTGACTGATATATCTATTTGAGCTACTGAGTCTTCCACTTCAGAGATTCTATCTTCCATCTCTTGAACTCTGTTTGTTATGCTTGTATCTGTGGTTCCAGCTTTTTTCTTCAGATTTTCTATTTCCATCTTTGCCTCATTTTGTGCCTTTTTTATTGCTTCTATTTCAGTTTTTAGTCTGGCATGTTTCTTTCATAGATTTGTTTATCTCTTCCAATTTTTCTTTTGTATTTTCCTCTATTTCTTTAAGGCTATTTTTCATATCTTCTTTGAGATCTTCAATGGTCATCATAAAGCAGTTTTTGTTGTTGCTTCCCTTTGTTTCCTCTTCATTGCTCAGTTCAGGACTTGTATTTGTAGTATCGCCACTTTCTTCTGGAGTTACCTTGTTGTTCTTTATATCATGTAAATTTTTTAACTTGCATCTGCCCATGGCTTCAGTGGTTCATGATTAGGTGGCCTCTGGTAAGTTGTGACACTAGGGCTTGTGTGGCTTCTCTCACTTCTGAGGTAAAAGTCTGCTCAATCTTTACCTCTGCTCTGGGCAGGGGACTGAATTTCCAGTCATCAGTCTTTCTCTGTTTGACCAATTGGAGGCAGTGTGGTGGCTGTGCAAATTTCCTCAGCAGCAGCTAGGGGGACCGTGGCAGTGAGTTTATCTCTGCCTGCTACAGAGTGCATGGGTACATGTTCTACAGACAACACTTGTTCCCAGAACCCTCATTAGCTCATTTTCAAGCAGTTCCATTTAATCAGTGCACCTGCAGCTGACTGTTGCCTTTAAATGAGTAAGTACATCATATATTTGGGGTAGGATGAAGATTAGCCACAAATTTGCAGAACACTAAAATTTAATGAAATATGTAAAAGTAGCAGTAAAAAGTGGAGTTAGAAAGATGAAGCTTTGCCCAAAGAAATAGTAAAAATAGGTATTATGTAATACTTTCCAGGATTAAAACACATAAACATTACTAATGAATACAGCAATTAAGAAACAAAGTTACTTTACCTTAATGGAGAAAAGCAGTGAGAGAATTGAGATATATTTACTTTCTGTTAGTTCAGAAGAAAGATTTTTTGGAAAATGCCTTCTACCCTGCTCAGTATTAGACCCTAGAGAGATGAGAACTTCTAGATTTCAGGCTCTCGAAGCAAAATGTAGAACGAAGCTAATGATTGCTAGTGTGAAAGTCCCAGGGCAAGACAGTCTCCAACTTCTTGCTGAAGTTATATCTCCTGATATTATATCAATTATAGACTTTTCTGAATGGCTAAATGTCAATAATCTCTTTGAAATGTACTTATGAAATAATTAAGCATATTTTAGAGATAGACATTTGATTTCTCTTTTAAAAATGTAGCTTTCTAGCTGCAGCTCTTTTACTAAATTCTAAACAGCATATTCCACTACACTAGTAATAAAATAATAACTCCCTTATCCTCCTTTTTATGATTAATTTTGAAAGTGTTTCTTATATCTTTATACATATTAGACCAGGTGATAAATGTCACTGTTTGTTATTAATTTTAATCCTAGCAATTCAGCACTTGGTCCTGAGTAACTTATACAAGAGAGTAAGCCACAGAAAGAAAGTCAGTGGCCTCCCTTAAAGTTTGTGCAATAGGTTCTTGCTTTAATGTCTTGTTATGGATTTTTTCAATGATGGACTGTGGTCTGAACCAATAAGCAAAATAAATCCTTTCTTTCACAAGTTGGTTCTGATCACAACAGCATAAAGGAAACAAGAACATAGTGTGTACTCTGCATAATCTGTGTTGCCAAATGATGATAGCGGTAGTTAGTTGCAGTTTTGATTCATGGCAATTAAAATTAGGGTGGAAGTAGTGACTCATAACCCCATAATAAAGACAGGAGCACTTATAGTCTGAGACTAGTACTAGTAATGGCATAATAGACTACAAGAGAAAAATACCAATAAAGAAAAAACCTCTGTTAATATTATATAGTCCCTAAATTAACTTTCCCTGGGAATGATTGTGCTTTGAAGCCTTAATTTGTAAACTAAGAAGGGTGGATATATTGTAGTCTCCTTTGCATAACACTTGACTTGGAAATTATTCTAAAGTGCATTTGTTACAACATCTTTTTAGTAGGAAATGCCAGGCCATACCAGCCATTGTTCCTGTTCAGAAGCACATTATCTTTAACAGTGTTCTTATTCATTAATTTGGAAACATGTGGAATTGCAGATGTAGCATGTGGCCTTCCTTTGTAGCAGTGGTTTTCAACCTTCCTAATGCTGTAACCCTTTAATAGACTTCCTCATGTTGTGGTGATCCCCAATGACAAAATTATTCCTGTTGCCACTTTATAACAGAAATTCTGCTGGTGTCATAAATTGTAATCTAAATATCTACATGTTTCTGATATTGTTAGGTGACCTCTATGAAAAGGTCATTTGATCCCAAAAGGAGTTGCAACTCACAGGTTGAGAAACACTGCTCTAGAAATGTAGCTTAAGTGATGGCTACTTGTGCCAGAGGCTCACTTTATGACAGTGATCAAGCTACACACACATGCTTTGGGTCATAGTCATATATTTTGGATTATGCTTGCACAGTGCTGCATGTAATGTGAAGGTAGTAGCAGAGAAATGATGAAGATTGCTATCCAGGCACATATTGCAATAAAGATACTCTGAACTGAAAGTTTGATTTCCAATGAACTATCTAAGGCAAAAACCTGATAAATTAATTTATTTTGAAGCAGAAATGTCAGTCCTTGCCTTTAAATATGTTCAGTTTATCTGCCATCTAATGGAAATGGATAACTGGGCAACAAGCTATATAAGAAACATTTTCAGGTAAGATGATGATTTTTCTATGAAAATTGTATTTTTATGTAAACCACAGCTCAAATACAGTTGAACTGCAGTCATAGAACGTATTTATCTCCAAATTGTGCCCTGTGATGCATCTATGACCTTGAAGGTAAATGTGTTTGGAAAGGTTTAGTGTTGCTTGTAAATAGGGCTATATTTCTAATGTATTAGTTTCTGGTGTAACTATTCAGAACTTGAAGTCAATACTTCAAGTCTAATGCCATAAAACAAATTTTCTTAAAATATGCAAAGAAGAGACATGAATGCTGAAGATGAGAAAACAGAGAGTTTTGGTAAAAACATAACATGCTCCAATAATTTTCAGTTTTGTACACAGAAAATCTTTTTCACTTCAGGTATGGAGGCAGCAGCATTTATTTTAGTTGTTTTAAAGTTTGAAATAGATGCCAACACTGGGAAAAGACTTGAATATACACTGAGCTTATCTTTCAGCATTTACAAATAACCAAATTAATCATGATTATTTTCTTTTCCATGTTAGTTCTTCACACAGAATTAAATTCAAACATAGCATGAGCAGTGCTGAGTATGTAGCACATCAGCTTTCTTTACAGTGTTCTTTACAAAGGTGGTTTTTAATTAATTCAATCTAGTTGTGTTTTCTACCCTAGATAGAAAATAGAAAGTTAGGCTTTTTCTTCACTTTGAATTTGTTATGCACACTGAAAACTTGCACCCCACATGCATAAAGCAATTATGTTGGTTAGAAAGAAAAAAAAAATAATTGCACCTTACACTCATATCCATGAAGTGTTAAAATATCCATGAATTGATAGGGAATATTCTAAGTACAAGCCTTAGGTATCTGTTATAGACTGTGTAGAAAGGCTTTCTAAGTAGAGAATGTAAAGTGGCATGACTTACCATGATGCTCACAAATGCAAACAAGAAGTCTTCAGAGGTTTTTAAAGTGATAAACTAATTTTTTATCACAAAGCAATAACTTTTTAGAAACAATTTTATTATTTGTGAAAATGAATTTTTGCACATGTCTGGTATACAATAATTCCTTAAGACTAGAAGTTAGCAAATAAAAATGTAGAAAGGTTTGCTTTATTTTTATATTCTAGTGTTCTTGAAGTTTTGAAAGCCAATAGTGTATGCCTTTAAATTCAGAGAACCATCACACCACGTACTACAGTCAAGCTCTGAAAGTTGTTGATTTTTAGTAATCTTTGTTTTAAATGGACTCTCTATTAATTCCCATAGGTCCTTCTACTCCTGAAAAATGTGAAGTGTTATGATGTTCATCTAAAACTCTTCATGTTTACCATGTATTCACAGCAGTCATTTGCAAAGACAAAGCATAAGAAAAGATTCATCTCAAGTCATGAGGATCTCACTTAGACCAAGGTATGTGTGTGTGTGTGTGTGTGTATGTGTGTATGTGTGTATGTGGGTATGTGTGTGTGTGTGCTGGGGGGTAAATGGCAATTCTGAGAATTAGACATATGAGAATCTCCTTAAGTGAATCATTTCCTGAAAGTATCTCTAATGGCTGTCAATATTCTTTGTATTGCTCGAGCTTAGCATTTTGACTCCAGTCACTCAGTTCAATAGTTTACCACAGTCTGAGTAGACTTCATGACTTTATCTCTGTGTAGTCTAAATGATTCTGCAGATAGGATAATTGGGACAAAAATTCAGTTAATAATTCTAAAAATATTACTCCATTTTTAAACATCCTTACCAAAATCTCTCTTCAGGTGATACTTGGTCAGCTATGTAAACAGAAAGTATGAACTTTTCTCATTTTTTCCATCATCTTGATTCTAAAAACAGTATTTGCCATATTTCAGATGTTTCCCATGCTTTCTAAGTTAGCAAATAGGACTAGTTTGACTGAGATGACAAATAGATATCCTTCTCTGTCTGCCTGTTGAACAGCTGCCTAGAAACAGCATAGGAGTCTACATACAAATTATTATGATATTGGAACAAGGAAATTGGAAGTATTTTTTCTGTCATCTACTATCTTTTTTTACCATATATTAATTTTTTTATGTAGAGATACTTTACTTTCTATTCACAGGTACTTTTTGTGAGATATCATGTGATGTTCTACTTTCATTCTTAGCAAATTTGTTATTGACATATCTGAAAGGTGTTAATTTTGTATCCTACATCTTTTTGAAAAATGCTTATTAAATCTAAGTATTTTCTGGTAGACTACTATGGTCTTTATATGTGGAAGAATCATGTCACCTGTAAATATAAATAAATTGATTTTTTTCTAATTGAGATATATTTTATACCATTATTTTGTCTTGTTTTTCAAGCTGGAGTAACAAGGCAACAAAAGAAAATTAAAGACATATATATAAGAAAAATGTGAAATTTGCAGATGATACAATGCTATGTGTTAGAGATCTCTCTAATTAAGTCTTTGAGCTCTATATTGAACAAGAGTAGAGACAGTCAGCACCTTTATTCTATTGAAAATTTAGAGGCAATGCTTCCAGTATACTCATTTAATATATGATTAGCTATAACTTTATCATAGGAATCCTTAAAATTTAGAAATTCTAATTTGTCTAATTTATTGTGAAGACATGACAAACATTTCAAAATTCCATTTTTGTATTTTTCAATATAAAATGTGATTTTTGTTCTTTAGATTATTTTTACAAAGGTTGGAAAGATGACTTTCTTGGAAAGGTGCTTGCTATAAAAAATGAGGAACTAAATTTCAATCTTTCCTATTCACATAAATGTATGGAAAAATGTATCTATAATTTCAGAGTTGGGAAAGCAGAATAGGATTCTGTGAGCTTAGTGTCACTCAAGCCAAACTGAATCAAAGAGTTTGAGGTTTAGTGAGAGTTTGTCTTAAATAATACGTGGAAGATCAACTCTGGAAAATACCTGAACTTAATCAGTACTCTTTTAATGAATGCTGCATTTACACCCACATGCACATACTTATTATCTACAGACACATACATTATACACAAACACACACATACATACATACTGAAAAGAGTTTTTACATAGTATATTTGGTTTATCAATTGTAAATCTGTTTAATCAGCCTTGTGACTCTGAGATGAAGCCCATTTGGTCAGGATGTATTCTCTTCTCAATAGTATTTTAGAGTTAATATACAAGCAGTTTTTAAGAACCTTGTGTATATGAGTCATCAGGCACGTTGATCTATCCTTTTCTTTCTTCATCTTCTGCCTCTGTCTCATTTTCTTCTACTCTTTTGGTATATATTTAAGCATTTTGGCAGCAGGAGAAGTGGCTTAATAGAATTAAACTGTTAGTGTTCTTTCTTTTCATTTTTATTAGTGGTAGTGTTTTTTCTCCTATTTATCCATTCTCTTTCTATTTGTCAAATTTCTCTTTCTATTTAAAAAGTGTTTCTATGAAATCTTTCATTAAAGTTTGATAGAATTCAGCAAAGAACATAGCTGGTTCTTTGATGTGGGTTTAATTTAAGTTTTGCTTTCATTATATGCAGTGAGACTGTATAAGTTACTTATATGGCTTTAATTTGGGTAGTCTTAAACATTCTTAAATGGCAGAACAAACCTGGAAGGGAAGGGCCTAAAACTGAGGCAGACTAAAGTCTCATGAAATATCCAACTTTATTTGAAGCATCAGACCATTTAGACTCTGAGGGTTAAGAAGAGTAAAGTACAAAGTCACAAAGATAAGCTGCATGCAGCAAAAGTATGTTTTTCCATAGAGGCACATGAATAACTGATAGTCCAAGAATGGAGTCATGGGAGACTTCTGAGTGTTTGTAAGAAAATTCCAAAAAAAACTAGACATGAGTCTTACAATGTCAGTTCCTTTAAAACACAAAATTACTCTTGGAGTATGTTTTCATGCCTCTCAGGTGAAGCAGATAGAAATGGTTTACTTCAGCTGCTATAAGCTACCACATTTCTCTTCCTCCTTCACCTGATGATTTCATGGCCATTCACCCTTTCCCCAGTCCACCTTTAAAATCTATCCTATTTTCCTGTACTAGAGAGATTCATGTCTCTCCCGAAATCCTATCTGCTGTACCTAAACTCCATGGGTCTACCAAATGGACTTTGCTTATCATTTACTTAGCAGTTAATAATCACATGAATATTTGAAAATCATATTCATATTTCTAGGTCTGGGTCACTAGGAATGATATTTTTCTAGTACTATATCCATCCTCCTGAAATTTTCATGTTATCCAATTTTTAAACTTCTGAGTAATACTCTAGTGTATAAATGTGCTACATTTACTTCATCCATTCTTATATTCATGGACATCAAGATTATCTCCAGATTCTGTCTATTATGAATGCAGCAGCCGTATACATGGTTGAGCAAGTGTCTTTGGGTATATGTCTAAGAGTGGTATAGCAGGATCTTGAGGTAGATTGGTTTTCATTTTCTTGAGAATCTCTATTTTGATTTCTATACTGCCTATAAAAGCTTATCCACCCAACAGCAATGTGGGTGTATTCCCCTTACTCTACATCCTCAGTAGCATGAGTCATCACTTGTGTTACTATTTTTAGCCATTCAGAAAGTGGTAAGATGGAATCCAAAGGTAGTTTGACTTGTATTTTCCTGATTACTAAGAATTTTTCAACATTTATGTGCTCTCAGCCATTTGAGTTTCCTCTATAAAGATCTGTACCCCATTTTAAAACTGAATTATTTGTGGTTTCGATACACGTATTGAATTCTTTACAAATTTTGTATATTACTTTTATATTAGATGTGGAGTTGATAAAATTTCCTCCATTCTGTAGACTGCTGCTTTTTCCAAAGAATCATGTCTTTTGCCATTCAAAAGATTTTAGTTTCATGAGGTCTTATTTATTAGTTGTTGATGTTAGTACCAGAGTTAACAGTGTTCTGTTCAGAAAGGTTCCTCTTCTGTCTGTATGTTCAAGCCTGTTCCCCACTTACTCTTCTATCAGGATTAGCATTGGTTTTATAGTCAGGTATTTGATCCACTTAGATTTCAGTTTGTGTATGTAGATATATGATTTTATTTGCATTCTTCTACATGAAGAAATCCAGTTTGATAAACACTGTTTGTTGATGATTCAATATTTTTTTTTCTGTTTTTCTGGCTTCTTTATAAAAAAAAATCTGGTGTCCATGGGTATATATAGATTTTGAATTTCAAGTTGGTCCTATTCATTAATGTGGCAAATTTAAGCCAATTACATGATGTTTTTATTATTATAGTCTTTTATTACAATATGAAACTAGAAATGATGATATCTTCAGCAGTTCTTTCAATCTTCAGTATTATTTTAGCTAGTTGGATATTTTTGCGTTACCATATAAAGCTGAAAATTGTCCTTTTAAGATCTGTGAAGAATTGTGTTGGTCATTTCTTTATTTCTATTTTGACTTATTTGTCATTCAGTAGAGTTTTTCTGTTTCCATGAATTTGTAAGCTTTCTGTTGATGCTGTTGTTGTTGCTATATAGCTTTAATCCATGGTAGTCTGATAGGATGCAGGGAGTTACTTCAATTTTCTTGTGTTTATGAAGCCTTACTTTGTGTACAAATATGTGGTCATTTTTCGTGAAAGCTTCATGAGCTTCAGCCTTCTCTCTCTCTTTACAAATAAAATATGTACAAAAAATACAACCAAAGCAGAATAAAACAAAAGAACAATAAAAATACTTAACATAGAACACATTTATACACAGAGATATACATATATGCATACACAAAACTTAAAAAACATAAAATGTAATCAACAGATTTGTAATATTAAAAAATTCTAAAAAAGCATGAGGAAATTCTCAGCAGAAGAATGGCTGAACGGCACATGACAAAGTTGTCAACATCTTTAGCCATCACAGAAATGCAAATCAAAATACCTTTGAGATACCACCTTACACCTGTCAGAATGACTAAGATTAAAAACACAGATGACAGCCTATGCTAGAGAGGTTGCAGAGTGAGAGGAACACTCCTCCATTGTTTTTGGGAGTGTAAACTTGTTAAGTCACTCTGGAGTGCTGTATGGCACTTTCTCAGAAAACTGGGAATCAGTCTCCCCAAGGATCATCCACCAATATCACTTTTAGGCATATACCCTAAAGATGCACATTTGCACCCCAAAATCATTAGTTCAACTATGCTCATAGCAGCATTATTTATCATAGCAAGTACCTGGAAAGCACCTAGATACCCCTCAACTGAGGAATGGGTTAACACACTGTGGTACATCTACATACTGGAGTACTACTCAGCAATAAGAAAAAATGACATCCTAAAATTCGCAGGCAAATAAATGGATATGGAGAATATCCTCCTCAGCAAGGTCTCACAAACCCAGAAAGAGAAGCAGGGGATGTACTCACTCATTCGTGGACTTAAAAAACAAAAGTTTTCATTGTATACAATAGCTCAAGGCTAGAACATAGCTAAATGACACAGTGCTTCACTTGTGCATTGATGACCTCTGGCAGTGTTGTGGGTGAGAAAGGTCTCGTTTTGTTTCAGGGGCTGAACACAAGGTGTTTAATTATGCTCCAGTAAATAAATGAGCAGCATGAATGGGTTTTTTTGTAAATGGGGAGATCATAAGAGTGAAACTGAAAGGACTGATAAATGAGTTTGATGAGGTGCATGATGTAAAATCACCAAATAATGAAAAACTAACTAAATAAATAAAATAAAATAAAGAAAGAGAAAAAAACAAAAAAAACCCCAAAACCAACCAAACAAAACGCATGATCAGAAAGAAAAAAGATCTGTGTGAGTACCATTGAACTCATTTTGTGTTAGCTGTCGCCTGTTGGCCATGAGACCTGCACTTAACTATAATTTGTATACCCAGGAAATACTACATTGGAGAAAACTGATTTTTCTTTTGTGAGCAGTTATCAATTAGAGGTAGTTTCTAAGTTAGGGGTGGGGTTTGTTCTTGGACTCCAATGTCTCAGATCTGTAAGTTCTGTGTATTCTGCCATAGTCTCTGTAAGGCCATATGTGTGTCAGCCCTGTTGTATCATAAGGTACTCTTTCCTTGGTGTTTCCATCCCTATTCCCTCTTCATTTCTTGATAATTCCCAAGTCTTAATGGGGTTGGGTTTCAAGGTCTCTCTTTAAATTTTCCAGTTATGAGTCTAGGTATTAGTATTCATCTACTTTGCAAGAAAACTTCTCTGATTATGACTAAGCAAAAACTGATCTGTGGATAGAGCAAAACATTATTAGGAGTCATTATTCTGCTATGTTCCTTTAGCAGTACAATAGTATTTGGTTTTCTCATAGATTCATGATCTGTCTAGTCTGACATTCTTGATGACCTAAGCAGTAACAAGCATGATTTCATATCATAGAGTAATTCTTAAGTTCAATCAGATAGTAGCTGACTACTCCAATCACTTTAGCCTGTGTCAATATTGTACCAGCCTATCACGCAGTAGTGTCACCTATAGATCAAAAGTTTGGAAACTGGGTTGCTATTTATTTTTCTCCTTTGGTAGAGTGCACTATACCTTCTGTAACCATAAGTCAGATTGGGTGAAGACTCTGGATTGGCATCAGTTTAATTCTCTGTTTTCACTGTGATATGTAGATTTTGCCTTCAATGATAGAACCTTACCATCAGTTTGTGGTAAGCAAGCAATAGACTTGGTAATAGGGTTTGTTGTTTGGGGGTTTTTCATGAGGTGCTGTGGCCAAAACTCAATTAGATATAACTCACTGATAGCAATGGAAGCTGTACTTGTAAAAGAAGTCTTTGTCAGCTGGTTGTTTGGTGTTTTCATTTAGATTATATAGTGTGAACCCTAATTGGTATTAATTATAAAAAACCTAGAGCCAGATGTCAGGATAAATGATGAAAAATCAGAGAGACAAAAGAGCAAGCCACAGCCATCTACAACTTCTACAGACCAAAAGTAAGCAAGCTCCTGTCTCCTTCTACCTTATATACCTCTCTCAGACCAGCCACAAATCACTTTCTTTCTCCACCTTCCTAGTGCTGGAATTAAAGGCCTGTACCTTCCAAGTACTATGAGATCTCAAGTGCTAGGATTAAATGTGTGGGCTTCTACTGCCCTGGCTCTGCTTTTCTTTTAAGCCGAATCAATCTCATGTGTTCTTGAACTCCTGATTTTCCTGGTTCCTGTTCTGAAGTGATGGAATTAAAGGTATGTGTCACCACTTCCTTTTCTCTATGGTTACCTACTGAGTTTGCCTCTGATCTTAAAAATGCTTCATTTGTTAGAACACACACACAAAAAATCACCACAAGATTTGTTTTACATCTATATATTTTAAAAAGTTTATACTATAATAGATTTTCACATGACCCATCAAATGGCCATTTATGTCACCAGACTTTTGTCACAGAAAAAAAATACACACTGGACATAAGACAGCACCATCAACAAATGGTCCTGATAAAACTATATGGTTACATTTAAAAGAATGTAAATAGAATTATATTTATAGTCCTTTACAAAGCACAACCCTAAATGGTTCAAAACTCTAAATATAAGAACAGATATACTGAATCTGATAGGTGTGAAAGTGGGGAGTATCCTTAATATTGGTTAGAACATGAAAATCCTTTCTGAACAGAACACTGTGAGCCCAGGCAATAAGAACAACAATTAATAAATGGACAACGTAAAGTTGAATAGTTTATGTATGGCAAAAGACCATCATTTGGTTTAGGACACAGAATTCAATTTTTACCAACTACACATCTGAAAGAAGTACAATATGTAAAATAAATAAAGAGTTGAGAAACTAGACATCAAGAGAACAACTCAATTAAAAATGAGATACAGAACCAAACTAATATTTCTCAAACAAAACACAAATGACTGAGAAATATTTCAAGACATATTTAACATCCTTAGTCATCAGAAATATGCAAATCAAAACTACTTTGAAATTTCACCTTCACCTTTCAGAGTGACCAAGATGAAAAATAAAATGATAGCTCATGCTGTCTATGCTATGGAGTAAGACAAACATTCATCTATTGCTGGCTGGAGGCAAACTGGTAGAGTTACCATGGAAACTGTTGCTCTGGTTTTTCAGAAAGTTAGCAATAGACCTAATTTTCCGATTTTTTGAATGACACTTTTACTAATTTGAGAGTCTCTCAATAGCTCTAACAATTTAACTAAATAATCAGAGAGACAGCCAATTGGGTCATCAAGAAGACTCAATGAGTAACATACCTGCTACCAACACTGAGTTAAATTTAGAGAATCCATATGTAAAAAGGAGAGAGCCAATGTTTGCAAATCACCCACTCACATCCACATGCACACATATAGATTTCTACACATTGAATGTAATAAAAATAGGATAAAGTCACTAAACACTGTATATCACTTTGGTTCCTTTTTGTAGGAGTTTTATTTCAATGAATTTGTTTTATCACAAATTTATTCCAAACAGCAAATATTACCATTATAAATGAAGTCATGATGAACTTATTCAAGTTCTAGAATCAGTAACTTATTTTAAGTTAGAATTGGCAGTGTCTTCATTGCTTTATTCATCTTGTCATATTGAGTATTGAATTAAATAATAAAGAAATTCAGCAAGCAAATAGGCCAAAAATTTAAGGTGGGAAAACAATATTTAAGATGGCAGTGATTTTATCTTTCAGCAAAAATTGAAAAAAAAAAAGGTTTTTGAAGTGTCTGGGAGACATACATTTTCAGAGTTGATTAACATGATGAGGTCAAAACAATAAGTCTATCAAGGAAATTAGTAAAAGCCAGCAAACATAATGGAAGTGGCATAAAAGGTCAAAGTATGTAAGTCAATAACATTCTTATTTTAAAGGAAATGAATGAAATTTAGTCAACACTTCATGGCACTACTCTCTGATTGACACATAGTTTCAAGCACTTAAAAATACCAAAAGTTCCTTCCCTGAAGCTCTGGAGTAGCAGAAAGAGTTGAAATGCTAATAAATGAGCAGACCTCAGGAAATAGAAATGCTGCTCAAATGTAACATGGCAGCTTAACAAACAACTTCCTTCCTGAGAAAACTTGGCAGAATAATGAATGGAAAGTAGTTTATTATTGCCAGCATCAATGGAATTAAAGACTCTCCATCTTTTATATTTAATTGAGTGTAGTAAGTAATTTGTACTTTTGGACAGTGATGGTAAATTACTTAGCTAAAAAGAAAATAAATTTTTACTAAGAATAAAAGAAAGTTTGATGTACAGAACAAAATGATAGCAAAATGCTGTGGGAAATGAACTTCTAAATATAATTGCTTTTCATTCATCTTGGATGATGATGATGTGAGGGAAGGTGCAAGTGGGTTTTGTGTGCTTTGCAAGCAAGTTTGTAAAATGGAAATGTCAAGCCCACTTAGTAAATGTGCTTTCAGGGAAGCCTGGCAATTCACTGCAAAGTAGCAGATACAACAACTTTACCTCTTACTGTCTACCCATTTGCACCACCTCCACAAACCACCTCAGTTTCTTACCTTTGGTCATGTATAAGTCAATCCCAATATACCTATTGATGCTGCATATTAATGATGACCTAGTGGCTATCTTGGCATGTTCTATTCACTCTACAGTTATATGTAATTTATTGATCACATAAAATAAACTGAAAAGTAATGAATCAAGAATTTTAATTGATTGCTAGTGTGGCTTTCTGTCTGTATTTGGAAAATTTTCAAATATAGAAAATAAAATCATTTATTATTTTACTCATTATAAAAAGGATAAAATATAAACATTTTTCTCTATTTCTGAGGTATCCTGCTAGGTTTAAGTGAAATATTTTTAAAGAGAGCCTGAAGTTGGCTGTATATCAAAGTGAGGAGAATCTGTTAGAAACTAGAGGAAATAATTCTTAATTTTTACACTAATCTAACAATTTTATGATTTTTTCAATATGAAATGTTTTGCACATTCTCATCTACTAAAGACTCTGGCTCAAAATGGGAGTTGTTAGAAATTTTAGGAGGTGAAATCTATAGAGGTCACAGGTTACGATGGGTATACAAAGACTGTGTCAATCCCATTCCCTTTTGTACCTGGCAGGGAAGTATGATCTAGGCTCTAGGCTGTGGGCCCAGGGAAATACACACAAACACAAACACACACACACACACACACACACACACACACAGTGGGTGAGTCAACCTAGACTATTTGAAATCCAAGTAAAAGCAGGATACAAACTGTATATGCAGAGAAGAGGATGACATATACATAAAACAGAAATTTGCTTCAGGTAACTGAATCTGAGATGGTGTGCCCCTCTATTCTACCCTTGCCTGATAGTGTGCAGATGAGGTATATATAAGGGATTATAAGATGTGCACAGCTCAATTGCTGTAGTAACCTGAAAGGTAATAAAAATGACAGAGAGGAGGTAAGGCTTCAACACTCTTCAAAGCCCCATCCCATTCATGAAAAGCCATGTGCAAAAATACTGATCTCCAAAATAATAGAAGGAAAGGTAACCTTAGCAGACAGAAGTACAAACACTGGGAAATTCTAGCAAAAAGTGGACATTGGTAAGAGAAACCTTACCTAAAGAAAAGAGTAACAGAATTTGTGACTAGCAGCATAACACACCAAACCAACCTATGAAGATTGACTATCCAAAATAAGGGAACAACCATATTTTTTTTGGACCAGAAAGAAATTCTGAATGATGTCATCATGTTTTATTTCATTCTATACTTTAAAAAAAAAATTCATTTTGATTTCCTTGGTGTTTGTGTTTTAACTTTTGCTGGAGAAAGGGTTTTTGGTGTTTTGTTTGTTCTTTTTTAACAAGTTCCTTTGATTTGTCTGTACTTCTTTCATAACTACTTTTTAAAAACGTTTCTTTCTTAACTTTCTCGTTTCTTTGATAAAATACATTAGCAACTGTCACGCACCCACCTCATTCTGCAAGGAAGACACAACACCAGGCTCTTCTTCCAGCAGCTTTTATTTAGGAACCTTGATTCTGACTTCTAACTCTGATTCTGACTGTGGCCAATTCTTACTGACTCTCTCTCTGATTCTCTCTCATTCTGCTACTACGGGAAACCCTCTCGCAGCCTAAATAGCCTCTGGGCAGCCAACCCTAGTACACCACATAGGTACCACCGATAGGTCCAGGTACACAGAAACAAGCCAGATCCTCAGCCTAGCCATATATGGTATTGTTTTGTCACTGAGAGCACTCACCATCTGGAAAGTGGAGGGCGGAAGCCAGAGCCATCTTTTCGTGCAGGGAGAATGCAAGGCATGGCTACTACACGCAGCTCCCCACAGGCAACAACAACTTAAGGGTGAGATGTTTGAAGCAGTTTGGAAGTAGAGTGCCACAAGGAAAGGAAGTCCACCATCAGGAGCTTCTGGCACCTGTGCCATTGCACCCAAGTCTGGAAGTAGAGGTTGATTGCTGGTACACAGATAGCATTCTCCTTTTTATGCAAAATAGTAAACCAGGGAACTGTGCCACATAGAGTTGGCAGGCCTTTCCACTTCAATCAGTCTAATCCAAATGATACCCGGGCCATGCAGGCATACTCTTCTCTCAGGTGAGTCTAAATTTCAAGTTGGCAATTGAGATTTTGCACAATATTTGCATTTTTTATGTCACCTTTATTCCATTTCTAATTTTTTCTCACTTCAATATTCAGTTTAAAAGTGCTGTAAATTCCAGAATATCTTAATCTTTTAAGGGATACAAGCAAAATGCATAGTTGCTGTCAAGTACAAGTTACTCTACAGTCTGCTGTCAAATCTTTATGTTTCACATAGCAATCAGCTACTTTCCTAAGTAGAAGTTGAAAAAAAGTCCAAGTGAAAAAAACTCATAAAGTTAAAAAAAAATCCAAGGAAAAATGAAATTGGAGGATATCTCCACTCAGAGAAATGCACAAAAGATAACAGAGAAAAATAAGAGACAATAATCTGCTGACATGTTCATGAGCTCATAGTTTCTTACTAGCATAAATTACAGCAATGAGATTGTTTAATATAGAAAAATAGCTTAGACTAATACTATTGCAATGGCTTAATGACTACAAAGAGGATGTAAATAAGCAAATGGATAAAGTATAGTTATCAATTCAGAATCTACACAAAACAAAAAATTAAACAAACAGAACAATGGGATATGAAAAAATTGGAATATGGAAGAAAAACACAATAAAGGAACCAAAATTTTTGAGTATAATCAAGCAGAAATTTTGTAAATGATTAGTCACCCAGCAAGGAAAAATGGAGGGTGAAAACATCAACAGACAATATCAAGCTGAAGAATGTATTTCAGATAGGTTGACATAATATAAATAAAAATAATCCTGTAAGTATAAGAACAGAAGCAAGGTATATCAACAACATGTGAAATCTGTAGCTCACACCATATTAGAAGAAAAACAGATCTAAAATCTTAAATGGCATAAAGAGGATCATTGTCTCCACTCTTATTCAACACATGGCTAAAGGACTTTAGTTAGATAAATGAAGAAAGACTTTTTAAAAGATTAAAGATAGGGAGCAAATAAGTAAAATTACCTCTATTTCAAGATGACATAATCCTGTACTTATATATTCTTTGGACTCTATAAGGCAACTATTTCATCTCACATATTCAGTGAGGTATTATGTTTTAAAATCAATACACAAAAATTAGTATGTTTCTTACATACCAGTAATGAACTTGATGAGAGTGAAATTAAACAAAATACCTCATTCATAGTAGATTCAAAACAAAAGGCCTATGAATTAATGTAAGCAAGGGAAAAAACTTTTTAATGAAAACTTTATTCTCTAAAGGAAGATACTATGGAAGGTACAAAAAGATTAATAGAGAGAAACAATATAGTGAAATTGTCTATAGTAGCCTACAAAATAAATTTAACCTTCATTTCAATGCCAATTATATATTCTTCAGTATTAAAAATTCTTATGTTTAATATGGAAACACAACTTCAAAAGAGCAGAATATTACTATGCAAAACTGATAGTGCTGGGGTATCTCATCCCTGTATTCTAATACAGCATGGTAATGACAAAAAACTTTACATTAGACCAATAGAAAAACAATTAGAGAACCCAGAAATGAGCTCCTCTGACAAAGATTCAGAAACAGACATTGAGAAAGAAAGACAATAAATTCTTTAACAAATACCTGTATCTCCACTGCAGTAAGATGGCAGAATTGCATTTCTTCCCCTGAGCAAAAACAAATTCAAAGTGGATCAAAGATTTTATCATGAATCTCAGAGCACTGAAAATTCCAGTAATTGCCATAGAAAAAAATTTTAAGAAACAACCACAGTCAAAACATTTGTAACAATGGAAATAGTCATAAGAGAGCCTCCGTAACCAGATGTGCACCGTTATTGGTAGTTAGTTAATTAAGATAATGTAATTTTATTTGAAATTAATCAATAAACAAAAAAGAAGATTAACAATTGGGATTATGAATGTAAAATTTTCAAAAATAACTGTAAAACCTCCACATCAAATAATATCATCAAAAGAGTGGGCAAAATATCTTTGCACAGTGCACCCCAGACTAGAAACTTATATTTAAATATATAAGAAATACACAGTCTAAACAAAATCCCAAATACTCCAATCATTAAATCAGCAAAATCTAAACAGAGACTTCTCAAAAATGAAAAACAAATGGCCAACAAACTTTTATTTTTTATCATTAGCAAATATGTAAACACAAACTAAAATCATGAACATCCCTTCTCTATGCAATCAAAATAGCTAACAACAAGAAATCAAATGACAATGAAAATTAGTAAGGATGTGGGAAAATAGGATTCTCATTCGTTGCTGATTAAAGTGTGTATTGTTGCAGCTATTGGAAAAATCATCATGGAAGTTTCTTAAATCTTAAGGTTTAAGTAGAGACTGTGTCAGTCTGCTGTGTAGCTTCCACAACAGAGATGATGGCACAGGTATATTTTTCTCACATTACTCAGAATAGCCAAGATACAGAACTAACTGAGTCATTAACCAACAAATTCATAAAGAAACTGCTCCATGTAACAGTGAAATCTTACACAGCCATGAATTAAAAACAAAGTCATTGCATTTGCAAGAAAATTGGTGAAGCTGAATAATTATTTTAAGCAAGAAATTTCAAAGTTAAATAATAATTTTTTTCTCACATGCAGACCCTAGACTTACTTTTTATATATGTTGGGGCTCAACTAGAAAGTGGATCACTGAAGGGGCATATATTTTGAAGTGAGTGTTAGAGAAATAAAGAAGAAACAGTGTAAGTAAATACAGGCATATATTTTTAAGTGAATATTAGAAAGAGAAATAAAGAAGAAACAGTGTAAGTAAATACCGGGTGGCATGGAGAAACACTATAGAATAGTGGGAATAGTGATCCCAGGATTTTGGCAGAGGTTTTGATAGACAAATGGGAAAAAGTAACAAGAAGAAAGTGCATATAAAACTGCTGTACTGAAACTTGTTCATTCTCTGTACTAAGTTTGAATCTATTAAAAAATAAAAAAGTAAGAAAATTATGAATTCTGTTCCTCAAGTGGCATGTCTATAACTACAGGATCTGAGTACCAGTCTTTAGAAATTACAATTGAAATGATCCTTTTGATTTTTTGTACTAGTGATGGTGGTGGCAATAAATTATCCATTAAAGTGGGTTAGTTCAAAGTTCAATACTCATCAGAAAAGGATAGAGTTGATTGTTAACACCATGGAGACAAGAGACTACAGACAGTATCACAATGTCAACTTTTAACCTCCCACATTGATAAATAACCATAGAGTGACTGATTACCACAAAAGTTGAATCTATTACATTAAATTTAATCTTAACATTTCTGTTTTTCTTGTAAGGACAAAACCAGAAGCACTGAGTTATTACTAAAATCTTATATTTACTTCTGTTCAGGTTCTCTCATTTACCTTAAAATATGGGTAAACTAATATTTAATAAAATTTATAGCTATTTGACTGAAGTGTGTGCATAAACAAATCCATGCAAACTTACCAAATTCTGACTTGAATGCCATGACCATACAATGTCTTTCTAGCATTTATTTGATATTCAAAACATGTCCAGAACTAATATGTGCTTTATCTAAGCCCACAAATTGTATTTTTTGTTTCTACTTATTAGATAATTCATCAGTTGCAAAGCAGTTTGAATGTTATTTCTTAAATAAGTTCAAGGTACAGGTTTAAAGTATTTAAAACTAGAATATGTGAAAAGTTTCTATTGCAATCACTCAGTGTTTCTGCTCCACATCACTGTATATCACTCTGGACAACAAGGGACACATCTCCTCTTTTACTTGTTTTCAGTCTGATAATGAAATGCAAAAACCCTCTTTCTGTCAATATTTGCAAATAACTTGAAGAAGAAAAGAGAAATAGTTGGCATTCTAAGCTAAGTGTTAACTCTATAGATTCTTGATTTATCCTGCTAAATGATCCCTCAGCTGCCATAGATGAAATCAAAATCTACTTCTTTGCTTCTCAGAAGAGCTCTGTTTATGCAGTTTTGTCTGATTTATACCTTGATTATAATAGAAAAAAATCTCAGTGTCAAATGATCCTGAGAAGAAGAATTAAAAGTGGAAACACATCTCCATTTTTGCCAGTACCTTTTGTTCATTTTTCAAAGACCTCAAAGTCAGCTGCTAAAGTGCATTCTGTCACTATTTTCTTTATTGTAATCACTTGTTTCCAGATTGCCACGGATGTGGAGTTACTCTGATGATGGGAAGGCATTGCATCATTCCAAAAATAGAGTTGTGATGAGGAGAGAGTAAAAATAATTCTGCAGGAAGAGAGAAAAAAAACTTTCTATGTATGCTTTCATTTCTCTCTGCTGATTGCTTTAAATGCCTTGGAGCTCACAATATGACCTTTGTTTAGGGAAGTTTGTACCATTCTCCATTGATTGAGGCACTGCCGAATTTGTTGCACTATTCATTCAGATGTGAAAGGGGTAAAGTATAACCACACAGCAGATAGAATTGGAATCAGGAAGCATAAAAATTGACTAAGACAGGTCCATTTGCAGACAATAGGCATCTGGCTGGCTGCAGTTGATAACCTAGTAAAGGGAAATTATTCCTTGATTGAATTAAACCTGCTATTGCACAAGCATAAAAGACTAAAATTAAACAGCATTGTATTTGAAACAAAAGCAGGTTTAGGAAAAAGGCTATGAAAAAAATTTCCCCCAAATCTTGTATGAGTGTGAAGGCAGCTCTCAGAAGAGCTCATATTCTTTCAAATGTATACTTGACAACAGGTTTGTTTAAGGACCAAAGATAACTTAATGAGGGGAGATGAATTCTGGTAAACAATTTAGGTAATTCTTCTTGATATAAACCAAACACAGTTTTGTAATGAAAGTTGCTCAATGTGGTTAGTGAGGTGAGGAACAGAAATATTATGAGAGTGTCACAGAACACATTTTCCCAAAGGTATTTTTAAACTTTTCCATTCTTATTTAGCTTGGGCTTGAACTGAATTACACATGAAAACAATAAATAAATAAAAATAAGCTTAAGTCTGTGGAGAAAGTATGGGTTTTCCAAAAAGAAGGAAGTTGAACATTTTCTTGGCAGAAAGGAGCTATTAGCCATTTAGTAATTTCAATCAGTAATTATATTGAGACCTTACAACAAAACAGTTGGTAGCTATTATTGGCATCACTATATCACATATTAGGAATCTGTTCAAACCTCTAATAGGATTTGTTTAGTAATTTATGTTTCTACAGCTAGTAAGTGGCAATGACAAATTCTGAGCATAGTTTGTAATTAAATCTCATTCATTTACTCACTGGATTATCATTTTCCAAAGGGAGGTCTTTGACATTCATCCTTTCAAAGTATTCTGCAGAAGCATCAAGGCTAAGTAAATTGGAGAATGACTCTTGGCTCCCTAGTACCTGAAATGACCATCTGTTCTTGAGTAACATGGCACAATTATATATTAAATTCTCAGAAGTTGTCAAGTTAGAGAATGTATTATAATTATCCCAACATTTTCTCCAACATGGTTGATAATTATGTCTTTGATTTCTTTCTAAGTATAAGCTGTAGTACATTCTATTTAAAAGATAATGTCAAATATGTATAGAGCTAAAGGCACTTATTCTAGGATATTAACAAATTAAGCCCTGTATAATACCTCTAGTTCCTCACCTAAATGACAGTAACTAGCAGGTGGATTCTTACTATTTTACAATTAAAAAATCAAAACAGAATAAGAAAACTCATGGCAAAATGAAGGCAGTGACTATTAATAACAATTCCAGAGTTCTAGAGTACAGGAGAGGCTATCAGATCTCAGACAGCTAGCGTAGGGGATCTGAGTACTTACTGTATTTAGGTGTCTCCCTCCTAGTGATTTTTGGTCTTTCCTCCATTGATCTTTTGATATACATGTGTCCCTTGAGGTGATGTCTTATTTGCTTAATAAAATGAGTCTGGAATATCAGAGTACAAAGTCACCCATAGAGCCTAGCCCTGAAAGCCAGGGAGTGGTGACCCATGCCTTTAATCCCATCACTTGAGAGGCTGAGATCAATCTGGACTTCTCAAAGGCTTAATGGAGTCAGGTGGTGGTGACATCCACCTTTAATAGTAGCTCTAAAAATGTTAAACCAGGAAGTAAGATAACTGGATGGAGAGAAGGGAGGAGTTCAGCTTTCCCTACCATTTTTTTTTAGCTGAGAATAGAGAGATTTGAGGTCTGAGGGTTCATGGAGACAAGTCTGAGGAATTGGCTGGGTGAGAAGTGTCCATAATTTGTTTCTCTATCTCATGTCTATCCACCGGCATGGAAATAACTACCATAGTGCATCTTGTCGTGGTTCATTAGCACAGAAACAACTTCAGGGTACTTGTAGCTATAATAGCCCTCCTTTACTGTGCTAATACAGAAACAGAAGCTTATTTGGAAAAATACAGGACAGGACAAAGAAAACTGAGAAAGGAGCTAATTGTTTCAACCTTCTCAATTTCTGTGGTATCATAGCTTGATTGCTTTCTCTTTATGGTTTCCCTACATACTTATACAGGGGACAACAGTCTTTCTGTCTACATCCTGATCACATAGGGCTTATTGGAGAAATGCATCAGCTAGGGACACCAATCCATGGGTTCAGTAGAAGTAAAATGGGATGTTTATAGTGCATTCAGAAGATTAATGAGGCAGGGTCAAATATCATCCCAAGTAAAATAGCCAGTGGTGATCCCAGTAGGAAAGAAACCAGGTGACAAGGGCACCACAAGTTTGGATTAAGCTAATATGAGAAGAACAACCACATGCCAAGCTCAGAGACTTTGCAGTATCTGGACAGGCAGGGATGTAAGGTGGCATCAGAGTGAGGCTGTTTACTGAAGAAGTTTCAGATTCTTTAGTGACTCAAAAAAGGACATGGGGTTTGAGGCTCTCTCTCTCTACATCTTTGTCTCTGCCTCTTTATACCCAAGAAGGAGAAGAAGAAAAAGAAACCAAGGAAAGGGAGTAGGGGTTATTGTCCTGGATGGACAATAGACTGCCTCTAGATAAAGAAGAGAACTGACTCATAGCAAATAAGGTGCAAGAGAAAACCTCTGTTAGTATAAGGTATTTAATTTCATGTTAGTTGAATGATTCAAAGAGGGGAGGTTGACCTCCATAGTCAGCCTCAGTAGGAGGAAGTGGTCAAATAAGAAACTAGACCTTGTGGTGAAGCTTCAGGAATCTATTGTCATGTTTTGTTTATAGTCTTTGTGATTTTAACAAGGTAGGGGGAATTGAGGAGGCCTGGCATATCTACATGTTTGACTGGTCTAATATGCTTTCACCATATATATCTTTAAAGACTTACATACGTATAAAAGTTATTGAAATATTTCATGACATGCATAGGTACACTACTTTTGTCTTTATCATTTCAATTCTGTAAGTACACAGCACACTACTCTCAACTTAGGATAAAGTCTTCTAAAACAAAAATTATTTCCTACCAGATTGTTCCTTGTGTCGCGCGCCACCTTTTCCCGCAAAGAACATGCAACACTCAGGCTCTTCTTTCAGCAGTTTTATTCAGGAACCTTGAATTCTGACTTCTGACTTACTTACTTACTTATGATGGGGACTGACTGACTTGCTACATGTTCTCTCTCATTCCTTCTCCTTCTGACCACGGGGAAACTCGCCCACAGCCTAAATAGCCTCTGGGCAGCCAACCCCAGTATGCCATGTAGGCACTACCCATAGGTCCAGGTACACAGAAGCAAGCCAGATCCTCAGCCTTAGCCATATATGGAGTTGTTTACCACAGAGAGCACTCACCATGGGAAGGCAGAGGCCAGTGCCATCTTAAGGTGTGGCTGCATGCAGCTTTCTACAGTTCCCCCTTTTTAAATATAAAAACAACAGGCAAGCATAGAGGCATGATCTCTGTCATGAAAAGGAACTTGTACTAATGTTCCTCCAGGTGTCCTCCACCCAGACAGCATCAGACCCGTCCGATACCCCTTTTTCACAGAGGTGGGATGCAAGGTATCAACCCACACGCAATCAGGCATGCTCTTCTTGGGCTCCAAAACTCGGTGGTACCAAGCCTCGGTGGATCCCAAGTGCAGTGCGCAAGCCTCACATCCTGTGCTAGAAAATTAACCTTTTAAGGTAGCCAGTCAAGGCATAAGGGGACTGTCCTGCTTTAACGGCTGTAAAGGCTTGAATAACCATGGCTGCATTGCGACACTGAGAAACCAAATCCGGCAAATGCACCACAGGCAAACCAAGGAGACCAGTGCCAGCAGGCCCACCAGAGATCCTATTCCCACCCACTCTTTAAGATAGTCCATGGCTTCAAAGCCGAAAGTCCGGAGTCCACCTGGGTTGAGGGTCAAGTTCACCGTGACGATAGCTACCCTCAGCTGCTCCATCAGGTTGTCAAATTCTCCCATCCAGTTACCTAAAAGATAACTAGACAATTGCTTAGACAAGTTTGCAGCATGGGTAAAATTGCCATATTGTATACTAGTCACACAAAGTCCAGCATATTTACAGGGCTTGTGCTACATTGGCAGAAAGATTATTCAAAGTACACTGGCCTCCCAGGCCTGGAGATTTAAAGACACGTTGACTAGACCTACAAGACTGCTGGGTCATTCATGCAGGGAGAATGCTGAATATGGCTTACTGAACGCCTCAGGCTCTAACATATATCCAAGGCAGAGCACACAGGTTTGAAGTTCCCCACGTGGCTGGAATGTAAACAACTTAGGCTCACCTGCTCTCACTTAGAATGGCTGTCAATCACTGGGTGTCATGCAGTGCCTATTCAAAGCCTCCACCTGGGCTACAGTGAATGAGGCCATGATCCCGTAAGTCCGTAGCGACTCAGCCAAAGATTTTATCACTTTGAAATCTAAGTGCTCCTGGTATCGATTTCCTTGTGGTTCTTGAAACACTGGATAAGCTAAGCATAACTCTGTTTTGACTGCATTCCATGCCCCCGGGCTGAAAGCACACCCTAAACCACCATTCCCACCCATAGGGAGGGGGAGCAGAAGGCGCGGTTTGACATGCTGGGAATCTGCAGCATTCTTCTCTATCTGGATCCTCCTTTTCCTTCCTTTTTTTTCTTTTTTATGGTGGGGGAGCCCACAAATCTCTCCTGCTGCTAGCAAGCAGAGCAGACTCAGAAAAAACTTAGAGCAGCCTGGCCAACCACCACTGCCTCACTGCAGCACTAATCAAGACAGCCTCCTATCAGCTTCAGGTGGCCTCGGCAAATGGAACCACACCCGCTCAGAACCAATCCACAGGCCTTGATCCTCTGTGGAAACAAAGCCAGAAACTCCTTTCCCAAGTAACATATTCTTATAAACCGATTTCAAAGTCAAGACATCTTCAAAGTACTTGCATTTGTTTAACTTAGCAGCCTTAGCAATCAATTGTCTCCCTGCAATTAGCTCACCAAAAGTCAAGAAATTGAAAGTAAATGCAATAACCCTTATCCTGACTCTATCTATCTGCCATTTTTTTTTAAGACAGGGAATATTTTATTTAAAACCCATCAGTGAAATGGACAGTTTGGGTCTATGACAAATCACTTTAAAGCATATGCCAGTAGTAACTGTATGAAAGCACACATTGCCACATACAACTTAACTGGTCAGACCACAACTTTCTATGTTGGAACAGAATAAACTTCCCTGTAAAAGTAGCACCTTTGTGACATTTAAATTAGTATTCCTCTCCTTCCTCCTCACCCTCTCCTTCAACAGAATCCACACCAACCTCCTCATAATCCTTCTCTAGGGCAGCCATATCCTCACGGGCCTCAGAGAACTCCCCTTCCTTCATGCCCTCACCCACATACCAGTGCACAAAGGCACGCTTGGCATACATCAGATCAAACTTGTGATCCAGCCGAGCCCAGGCCTCAGCAATGGCTGTGTTGTTGCTCAGCATGCACACAGCTCTCTGGACGTTGGCCAGGTCCCCACCAGGCACCACAGTGGGAGGCTGGTAATTAATGCCAACCTTGAAACCAGTGGGGCACCAGTCCACAAACTGGATGGTTCGCTTGGTCTTGATGATGGCAATGGCAGCATTGACATCTTTGGGAACCACATCACCTTGGTACAGCAGGCAGCAAGCCATGTATTTACCATGGCAAGGATCACATTTCACCATCTGGTTGGCTGGCTCAAAGCAGGCATTGGTGATCTCTGCTACTGAAAGTTGCTCATGGTAGGCTTTCTCAGCAGAGATGACAGGGGCATATGTGGCCAGAGGGAAGTGGATGCGAGGGTAAGGTAACAGATTGGTCTGGAATTCTGTCAGGTCAACATTCAGGGCTCCATCAAATCTGAGGGAAGCAGTGATGGAAGACACAATTTGACCTATCAACCTATTTAGGTTAGTGTAGGTGGGGCGCTCAATGTCGAGGTTTCTAAGACAGATGTCATAGATGGCCTCATTGTCTACCATGAAGGCACAATCAGAGTGCTCCAGGGTGGTGTGGGTGGTGAGGATGGAATTGTAGGGCTCAACCACAGCAGTGGAAACCTGGGGGGCTGGGTAGATGGAGAACTCCAGCTTGGACTTCTTTCCATAATCAAAAGAGAGGTGCTCCATCAGCAGGGAGGTGAACCCAGAGCTGGTTCCCCTGTCAAAGCTGTGGAAAACCAAGAAGCCCTGAAGACCCATGCACTGGTCAGCCAGCTGTGAATTCAGTCCAAGACAAGGTCAATGATCTCCTTGCTAATGGTGTAGTGGCCTCGGGCATAGTTGTTGGCAGCATCCTCCTTGCCTGTGATGAGCTGCTCAGGGTGGAAGAGCTGCCGGTAGATACCAGTGTGAACCTCATCAATAACCGTGGGTTCCAGGTTTACAAACACTGCCTGGGGCACATGCTTGCCAGCGCCTGTCTCACTGAAGAAGGTGTTGAAGGAGTCATCTCCTCCCACAATGGTCTTATCACTTGGCATCTGACCGTCAGGCTGGATGCCATGTTCCAGGCAGTAGAGTTCCCAGCAGGCATTGCTGATCTGGATACCAGCCTGGCCAACATGGATGGAGATACACTCATGCATGGTTGCTGCTTTGGGACTGCCCGGTGGATGTCAGAGGTGAGGAGGAGGTGTTGCTTCTTACAGCGCAACTCTTAAGTGGTCAATGTAAGAAAACCTCTATCTGCCATCTTTATGTGGCTTTTATCCTTTATTTCCTTCCCCACTTAGGAGTTTTGAGAGTCTAAATCTGTTTTATTGAGAATCCTTAATCATTTTTCTAACACAAAGAACTTTTAGAAGGTTGATGTCACTTTAATTGCTGACTCCGCCCCTCTTGGCCGCTTTTCAATACGGCAGAGGAGAGCCTGAGCCTGGGCTCACGAAATGCAATGAAGCAGCTCCTTAAGAGCCAAGAAAATTGGATGTGAGTTTGAAGACCCCATCCTTGTATAACCTTTAATTCTTACCTTAAAAATCTTCTCGGAGCCCTTACCAAACAGCCACAGCTTAATGCTTTTACTTTCACTTCGAGCTCAAGTTTGCAACTGCCTTTACATCTACTCATCAGTGAGGTTGCCGTGCATCCACAGCTTCAAGAGGTTACACTTGCCTTTATCTACAGGTTGAAGCTACCCACTAGCGCAAGAGGTTACACTCATTGGTGAGCTCCCTCTTCTCTGCCTTCTCTATAGGCTGGAGCTACCCCACTCTAATTGCGGATCCCAATTTACCTGGGACTTACCAGTGCACCCCCTGAGCACTGAAAGTTCTGAGCCTTCGTTGAGAGTAGAATCCCCATACGGGCCACCATTTGTCGCGTGCCACCTTGTCCCGCAAGGAAGATGAGACACTCAGGCTCTTCTCTCAGCAGTTTTATTCAGGAACCTTGAATTCTGATTTCTGACTTACTTACTTACTTATGACGGGGACTGACTGACTTGCTACATGTTCTCTCTCATTCCTTCTCCTTCTGACCACGGGGAAACCCACCCACAGCCTAAATAGCCTCTGGGCAGCCAACCCCAGTATGCCACGTAGGCACTACTCATAGGTCCAGGTACGCAGAAGCAAGCCAGATCCTCAGCCTTAGCCATATATGGAATTGTTTACCACAGAGAGTGCTCACCATGGGAAGGAGGAGGGCAGAGGCCAGCGCTATGTTAAGGTGTGGCTGAACGCAGCTCTCTACACCTTGTTCTTATATTCTTTTAACAATTAGCATGTTAGCAAAGGAAAAATGAATGCAAGTAGATTAAGATCATCTGTGTACATATTGGTAAAGAATGGGGTTTTGAAGTTACCATGAAAACTAAATAGAGAATATAAGACAGCCAAAATTCTGTGTTGTGGACTGTTCAGAAAAAGGTTCTATTATATAAGGATTTTTACTGCTTTAGCTAAAACTTCAAGAACTATATTGAATAGGTAAGGGGAGAGATGAAATCATTGTCTAGTTCCTCATTTTAGTGGGATTGCTTTGAGTTTTTCTCCATTAAGTTTGATGCTGGCTGTCAGCTTCTTGTAAATCGCCTTTATTATATTTAGGTATTCTCTCTGTATTCCTGATCTCTCTGGGGCTTTTATCATAAGGGAGTGTTGGATTTTGTCAAAAGCTTTTTCACCATCTAAGGATATAATCATGTGATTTTATTCCTTTAGTTTGTTTATATGATGGGTAGCATTTATGGTTTTTCGTATATTAAACCAGCCCTGCATTTCTGGGATGAAGCCTACTTAGTCATGGTGGATGATAATTTTATACATTGTTGCATATGGTTTGCTAAAATTTTGTTAAGAATTTTAGCATCAATATTCATGAGAGAGATTGATCTGTAGTTCTCCTTTGTTGTGTCTTTGAGAGGCTTGGGTATTAGGGTGATTGTGGCCTCATAAAAGGAATTTGGCAATATTCCTTCAGTTTCTACTGTGTGAAATAGTTTCAGGAGAAATGGTAGTAATTCTTCTTTGAATGTCTGGTAGAATTCTGTGCTGAAACCATCTGGACCAGGGGTTTTATATTTAGGGAGGCTTTTAATGACAGCTTCAATTTCCTTTTGGGTTATAGGCCTGTTTAGGTAATTAATCTGACCTTCATTTAATTTTGGTAGATGGTACCTGTCCAGAAACCTGTCCATTTCTTCTAGGTTTTCTATTTTTGTGGAACACAGATTTTCAAAGTATGATCTGATAATTCTCTGGATTTCCTGGGGGTCCATTGTCATGTCCCCCTTTTCATTTCTGATTTTGTTGATTTATACACACTCTCTCTGCTTTTTTGATTAGTTTGTATAAGGGCTTATCTATCTTGTTGACTTTCTCAAAGAACCAACTCTTAGATTCATTGATTCTTTGTATTGTTCTTTTTGTTTCAATTGTATTGATTTCAGCTCTAAGTTTGATTATTTCCTGCCATCTACTCCTTCTAGGTGAGTTTGCTTCTATTTGTTCTAAGACTTTCAGCTGAGCTGTTAGGTCTCTAGTGTGGGATTTCTCTAGATTTTTCATACAGGCATCTAGCGCTATGAATTTTCCTCTTAAGACTGCTTTCATTGTGTCCCACAATTTGGGTATGTTGTGGATTCATTTTCATTAAATTCTAGGAACACTTTGATTTCTTTCTTAATTTATTCCTTGACCCAGAGGTAGTTCAGCTGAGTGATGTTCAGCTGATTTAGTTTCTATGAGTTGGTAGGCTTTCTTTGATTTTTGATGTTGTTCAAGTTTAACTTTAGGCCCTGGTAGTCCAATATGTTACAAGGAATTATTTTCATTTTTTTTGTATCTGTTGATATTTGCTTTATGACCAACTATGTGATCTATTTTAGAGAAAGTTCCATGAGTAGCTGAGAAAAGGATTTTTGTGTTTTAATAAGTATAAGCCGTAGTTAGAGAGAAATAGATGGCAGATGGTAAAACATCAGATTGATGCTTGTAACATCCAGTAGAAATAACTGGGAAAGCCTTTTTGAATTTTTCATAGTGAGTTCACTGGTAGCAGAATTTTGAAGAGGAGGGTTCCTTTGCTGAAAGTAATATTTTCTGACTACTTTTTATTAAAGGTGTTTTTATGTCATTGAATACAAGTTAACTTCTGTTGGAAATACTCACCTTTACATCTTTTTAAGAAAGTGATAATTTTACACTTGAACTGTTTCATTGCTTGCATGTTTTCTATTACTGTAAGGAAATCAGATTTACCCAAAAAAGGTATTTTGGAGATCATTTTGAGATAAAATTGCTTAGATATGAAGGTACAGGCCTGAGCCCGAGGTTGTCAGTAAGATTAAATAGCACAAGCCAATATCACATATGCATGGTATAATTTGATCTCCTATGCACAATAGTTAACCTTCTTAAAGGGACAAATAAAATATTTGCATGTTGAAATGAAGATTTGTTGTTGAGTTCTGAAATGACAGGCTTGAACAGACCAAAGGCATCTATTCTTCTTATACTCATGAGCCTTAGATATTGTAGGATCATTCAATGACTATGAGTGTTGATAAAGACAATGACCAGTATCTTTATATTTTTTCTTTTTTCTCAGAGTGCTATTAGAAAAGGACACTTGATTCTTGAAGATTACACTCTAATATCTTTAAATTTTGTAAGGCCATGAAAGAGTAGCATTTGGTCTCTGAGTAGCACTTGGCTTTTCTTGGTTGTCAATTGACTGCATTTGGAATTAACTAAAAGTTAAGCAGCTGGGCACACCCATGAGGAATAATTTCTTAATCATAGAAGAGGGGCATTTGAAATAGAAAAATATAAAGAGGTAAATGACACTCCACCCAGATCAGGCAGAGATCCCTGTCTCCAAGACCATGGCCCTGGAACATAGCTCTTGGAACCCCACTCACACTCATCTTTGACCTAAATCCAGAACAGTAGGAAAAAACACTGCAGACCAGAAGCTCCAGTAAACCTACCATGCTGGACACTGCCAGCTACAAAATTTTGTCCCATCTTCCAACCCACACTATTATCTAGCAACCTCAGTGGCAACCAGAAACCCACAGAGCCTCTGCACACATCAGATTAAGACACCAAGAGACTAAAAGACCAAGAGAGTTCTTCAGTTCCTATTTATTCAAAGTGGCTACCTTAGTCCTTCAGTTTCTCAGTACCTACTGGATCAAAAGTGGCCAACTGAGATCCAGAGTATGTCAGCACCTACTAGATTAAATGGGGTCACTGTGACACAGAATACATTTTTGCTGAGTAGACTTAAATATAGGATTGGACCAAGAGAGACACACCTGAGACATACCCAGAAGAGATTGCAACTATATCATCTCCCTGCAATACAGAAAAATCCTACAGGTACCTGAGGAAGCAATGGGTAGATATGTGTGTAAGAATACATATAGCAACATACACATACAAAAAAAACCCCAACATGATACCACTAAAATTTAGTGGTTCTACAACAACAAGACCTGATTATGGCAGTTCAGAAGAAACAGAAGAAAACAACCTTGAAAACAAACTTATGAAGATAATAGAAGCCTTAAAAGACGATATTAAAAACTCCCTTAAAGAAATAGAAGAAAAGAAAAAAAATGGAAAAGATCAACAAATTCCTGAAAGAGAGTAAAGAAATCCAAGGAAAAGTAATCAAACAGGTGAAGGAAACATTTCAACATTTAAAAATTAAAATAGACATAACAAAGAAGACACAAACCAAAGCAATGCTGAAAATAGAAAATCTGAAGAAACAAACTGTAACATGAAATGCATGCATAACCAACAGAATTCAAAAGATGGAAGAGAGAATCTCTAGCGTGAAAGATTCAATAGTAGTCATAGGTCAAACAGTGACTTCTGTCACCTGAACCCAGGCTCTGGGATGGGCACTTAGCTTTGGTGCAGAACACAGGCTGCCTAGAACATGACTGGCATAATAGCAGGGGGGAACAGCAGAATCCCTGGGCACATGGCTGAGAGATGAGAGTTCTGGCGGTGAAGTCCATACCTTGGGATGGGTAGAATGCAATCTGCTCAGTCCACTGCTGGTATAATAGCAGCAAGAGAATAGCCAAGACTCTAGGTGCACAGCTCAGAGGTCAGAGGTCAAACAGTGACTTCTGCTACCTGAACCCAGGCCCTGGGATGGGTACTCAGCTTTGGTGCTGAACACAGTCTGCCCAGAACACAGCTGGTGTAACTGCAGCAGGGAAGCAGCCGAGTTTCTAGGTGCACAGCTAAGAGGTGAGAGGTCAAGAGGTGACACCAGGCATCATAGCACTATGACCTCATGGGAACAGCCTACCCTCTGAACACATAGCTGATTAAGAGCCCTCAGACCAACATCCCGCTAAGAGATGATCAAAAACTAACCAAGAGTGAATTGAGGAAACTATGGGCAGACAGCAGTGCAAAAATACATATAACAATACAAAAGTCAAGAAGACATCACCAGAAGAAGCATGTGGTTCTGTAGCGTTAAGACCTGAACATATCAATGAAGAGGGAACAGAGGGAAATGACCTTAAAAATAGCTTTATGAAACTAATAGAAGCCTTAAAAAAAGAATATCAATAGTGGAAACAAATATATCAGTCAAAGAAAATACTAAAACCAAGATAGTTGAAACACAAATCATCCAGGACATATATGATACTTTGAAAAGAGCAAACCAAAGAATAATTGGAAATGAAGAAGAATACCAGCTCAAAGGCACAGAAAATATATTAAACAAAATCATAGAAGAAAATGTTCCCAAACTAAAGAAGAAAATGTATGTAAAGATACAAGAGGCTTACAGAACTACAAATGGGCTAGACCTCTCCAAAAATGTCTGTCCATCACATAATAATCAAGCCACTAAACCTACAGAAAAAGAAAAATTACTAAAAGCTTCAAAGAAAAAGGCCAAGTTACCTATAAAGGCAGACCCATCAGATCAACACCAGATTACTCAATGGAAACAATGAAAGCCAGAAGGTCCTGATCAGATGTTATATAGGCATTAAAATAGAAAGATCCACTTTTAAACTGAATCTTTGGAAGGGGAATAGTCCACCTTTAGTCTGGAAATTTTTTTCTTTCTTTCTTTTTTATTATTATGAATAAAGAAGTCACATTTTCTATCCTTGTATATCCTTATTCAAGGTTCCTTCTTCCTCCCACCACATCAGGTCATTCTCTCTTCTCCACATCTCCACATCCCCTCCATGGGCAGGAGGTCCCAAGGTCCTAAGGTCCCAATATTGGTTGACTAAGATAAGAGACACAGATGACAGCCTATGCTGGAGAGAGTACAGAGCAAAGGGAACACTCTTCCATATTTGGTGGGAGTGTAAGCTTGTTCAGCCACTCTGGAATGCAGTATGGCTGTTTCTCAGAAAACTGAGAATCAATCTCCCCAAGGACCTAGCACTACCACTTCTGGGTGTATACTCTAAAGAAGCACAGTCACACTCCAATGGCATTAGCTCAACTATGTTCATAGCAGCATTATTTGTAATAGCAAGAACCTGGAAACAACCTAAATTCCCCTCAACTGAATAATGGATAAACAAAGTGTGGTACATCTGCACAATGGAGTAGTACTCAGCAGTAAGAAAAAAAAAATGATATCCTAAAGTTTGCAGGCAAATGGATGGGTTTAGAGAATATCCTCCTGAGCAAGGTATCACAAACCCAGAAAGATAAGCTGAGGATGTACTCACTCATTAGTGGACTCTAAACAAGAAAGCAAAAAGAAAAGCCTTCCCAAGCTGCAAACCACAACCACCGAGCAGCTTGGTTTCTGAAACACCTTGGACTGACACCTGGGATCCCACTCCCCCTAGAGGAACACCTGACTCAGCCTTGATGCTGGTGGGAGAAGACTGGATTTGCCAGGAGTGGAGGCTGAACTAGTCCAGAACTTTTAAGAATAGAAGATTCACTTTCAATCTGAGCCACACATTTGGGTTGGTGACAACCTATATAAAGGACAAAGAAGAAACAAATTTTCTCTTTGCCTGTTTCCCCTCACCTTTGCTACAAAGTAAATTCCTTCACTGACCTACTCATTCAGGACTCCAGTGTCTACTGAGAAACAGCTGAGACAACAAGTCTTGTGGACAAAAAACTACTATTAGCAACTTGAACAGCCATTGTTAGATTAAATGGACCACAGACTACAAGCCATTTCATTATATACATACATATAATATACATGTAATATATAATATAGATACATATATGCATACACTCTTTTTTTGGACTCATTTTTCTTTAAAGTTTATTCAAAACAATCTTCAAATTCACTGAGGTGGCTGACCATGTCCACGACCAAAGCCTCCTCTAAACTGGAATTCAGTTGCAGAACCCGCCCCAGCCTCAGCCTTTTTGTCAGCACCAGATGGTACAGCACTCCTTCTGTAGGTGTCTCTATCTGCCTCCCCACTTGTGAATCTTGCAGGTTACTCACCCTCTGGACCTTTGGGCTGAGGCCTGCCAGTTTCAGGATGGCTGCAGCGCAGAGAGTCAGGCATGATCTCCGGAGGTAGGTGGAGGTAATCACGAAGATACTGGATGCCCTCATTAGTAAGATACCAATAAAAGTGTCTCCAAGCAAACTGCTCCTTCACATAGCTTCAAGACTTGAAAGACTGCATAGCCTTCATCACATGAAGGTTGGGCACGTTCTTGTCTGCCAACTTGGGGTGCTTGGGCATATGGACATCCTTCTTGGCAACCATCACTCCTTCCTTAAAAAGGAGCTCATAGATGGCAATCCGGTTCTTCTTGGGCATCAACATCGTGGCGGCTGCAGGAACCGAGACGGAGCCTCGAATACATACATTATATCAGTTCTGTTCTTCTAAAGAACTCAGTAATGAAGAATTTGCTACTAGAAATGGATCTAGAGCAAAGGAAATATGAGGATATATTTTTCAAGTATTTGGAACAGACTTTCCAGTATATCAACATCTACAGTTATTGAAACCTTTACTACAAGCTAGGAAGTATTTTAGTACTTGCAGTAAAGTACTAAAAGCTCATGGTGAAATCTATTTTGAAAACTCATGAAGGTCATTTTTTGATTATTTTTACTAAGTAGTTTGAGAGACAATTGACTTTGTGATTCTCTATATTAGACTTTTGACATTTTATGGAAAAAAAGACAATGATGCTTCTGGTTGGCTTTTTCTAGCACCTCTGAATAAACACATGGAAAAAATGCAATTATTCAACTTCTTGTATTTCAGAATATGTTGAAGGACCACAAAGAACTCAATGATAAAACATACTGGTTCCTGATATGCACAAACAGTCTAAAACTTTCCGTGTCCTGGAAGATATTCTTTTCTCCAGGAGCCACAGGACTCAAATTGCTGAAAATTAAAATGAAGCCCTTCTTATAGATTGGCTAAACTACAGCAAAAATTTAAGTTCAAGCCTCAGAGAATAATAACAGTTCAAATAGGGGCATTCATGGTAAAGAATGTGATCCTATAATGTGAAATATACATGTTTGGGAGACAGTCTTTTGAGATTGAAATCTTTGAGCCCACAGAATCAAAAGGGTTTATTTTACTCAAGCAAGTAGTTTCTTTATTCTCAGTAGACAATGTATTTACAGTCCCACCCCCATCCCAAAATATTACTTTGTCCAACTTTGATGAAAGAAATTAATCTGGCAGAGTCCCAGCGCACTCTGTAACTGGGGCAGATAAAGTCTGCCTCTCACTATACCCACAGCTGCTGCTGAGGGAATCTGCACGGCTACCTACCTCGACCTCGAACTGAGTCAAAACATAACTACAGGAGTCCCTGAAGGACAGACTCAGACCCTACCCAGAGGTGAGGATGGGTCTCTAGGTCCAAGCGCCTATATCCCAGCCAGGGAGGGAGAGTTGAGCTCCCATCGGTTCCGGTTCTGCTTCCAGGACTGGGTGCTGTCCGCAGAGTCCCAGCGCACCCTGTAGCAGGGGCAGATAAACTCCGCCTCTCACCATACCCACAGCTGCTACTGAGGGAACTTGCAAGGCTATGCACCTTGACTTCCAACTGAGCGAACAGATAACTTCTGGGGTCTCTGAAGGACAGACTCAGATGCTGCCCAGAGTGGTGACAGGAGGCACACAAGCCCGAGTGCGACAACTGACCAGGAGCCACTTAATCGTGAACCACTGAAGCCATGGGCAAACGTCAGTGAAAAAAAGTACATAATAATACAAAGAACAGCATGGTAGCTCTAGAAGAGAGTGGCGATCTTACAAATACAAGAACTGAACTGAGCAATGAAGAGGAAACAGAAGGAAGCAACACCAAAAATTACTTTTTGATGATCATCGAAGCTCTCAAAGAAGATATGAGAAATATCCTTAAAGAAATAGAAGAAAATACAAACAAAAAATTGGAAAACATAAACTAATCTATGAAAGAAAAATGCCAGCAACTAAAAGCTGAAATAAAAGCTGAAATAGAAGCAAGAAAAAAGGCTCAAAATGAGGCAAAGATGGAAAGACAGACACAGGCTTAGAATAAAGGGTTGGGAAAAAATTTTCCAGTCAAATGGTCCTAAGAAACAAGCAGGGGTTGCAATCCTAATATCTAACAAAGTAGACTTTAAGCTAAAGGCAATACAAAGGGACCAAGAGGGTCACTACTTTTTCATCACAGGAAAAATTGGTCAAGAGGAGATTTCAATCTTAAATATTAATGCCCCTAATATAGGGGCACCTACATATGTAGAAGAAACACTGCTGAAGCTCGAATCCCACATCAATTCTTACACCCTAATAGTGGGAGACTTCAATACCCTACTTTCAACCCTGGATAGATCAACCAGACAGAGCCTCAACAGAGAAATAAGGAGTCTAAATGAGGTTATGATGCAAATGGATTTCATAGATATCTACAGAACCTTCCATCCAAAGGCAAAGGAATATACATATTTCTCAGCTCCTCATGGAACTTTCTCCAAAATCGACCACATAATTGGTCATAAAGCAAATATCAGTAGATACAAAAAAGTAGAAATAATCCCTTGTAACATATCAGACCATCAGGGCCTAAAGTTAGAGGTCAACAACATCAAATCCCAAAGAAAGCCTAACAACTCATGGAAACTTAACATCAATCAGCTGAACCATCTCTGGGTCAAGGAAGAAATTAAGAAAGAAATCAAAGTCTTCCTAGAATTCAATGAAAATGAATCTACAATGTATCCAAACTTGTGGGACACAATGAAAGCAGTCTTAAGAGGAAAATTCATAGCGCTAGACGCCTATATGAAAAACCTTGAGAAATCCCAC
>PVIH01017422.1:13621-41998 GCA_004025045.1 Sigmodon hispidus | reverse complement strand
TAGGATATCATTTTTTCTTACTGCTGAGTAGTATTCCATTGTGTAGATGTACCACAGTTTGTTAATCCATTCTTCAGTTGAGGGACATCTAGGTTGTTTCCAGGTTCTTGTTATTACAAATAATGCTGCTATGAACATAGTTGAGCTAATACCTTTGGAGTGTGAATGTGCCTCTTTAGGGTATACACCCAGAAGTGGTGTATTGCTGGGTCATTGGGAAGATTGATTCTCAATTTTCTGAGAAACCTCCATATTGCATTCCAAAGTGGTTGAACAAGCTTACACTCCCACCAACAATGTAGGAGTGTTCCCCTTGCTCCACATCCTCTCCAACATAGGCTGTCATCTGTGCCTTTTATCTTAGCCAATCTAACAGGTGTTAGGTGGTACCTCAAAGTTGTTTTAATTTGCATTTCTCTGATGGCTAAAGATGAAGAGCACTTTTTCAGGTGCCTTTCAGCCATTCGTAGTTCCGCTGCTGAGAATTCCCTTTTTAGATCTGTACCCCATTTTTTGATAGGGTTATTCAGGGTTTTGGGCTCTAAATTCTTGAGCTCTTTATATATCTTAGAGATCAGTCCTCTATCACTTGTAGGGTTGGTGAAATTCTTTTCCTATTCTGTAGGTTGGCGTTTTGTCCTATTGACAGTATCCTTGGCTTTGCAGAAGCTTCCCAGCTTCAGGAGATCCCACTTATTGATTGTTGGTGTCAGTGCCTGTGCCACTGGTGTCATATTTAGGAAATGGTTGCCTGTGCCAATTTGTAGAAGTGTATTTCCCACTTTCCTTTCTATCAAGTTCAAAGTGGCTGGGTTTAAGTTGAAGTCTTTGATCCACTTGGATTTGAGTTTTGTGCAGGGTGACAGGCTCGGATCTATTTGCATTTTTCTACACACTTCCATCCAGCTGTGCCAACACCATTTGTTAAATATACTATCTTTTTTCCATTGAATGTTCTGGGCCTCTTTGTCAAAGATCAGGTGTTCATAGGTTTTTGGGTTAATGTCTGGATCCTCAAATGGCAAATCTACAGATTCAATGCACTGCCTATCAAAATCCCAACACAATATTTTTTGGACCTTGAAAGAACAATACTCAATTTCATTTGGAATCACAGGAAAGCCAGGATTGCCAAAACAATTTTACTCAACAAAAGAACCTCAGGAGGTATCACCATCCCTGACTTCAAGCTATACTATAGAGCTACAGTAATAAAAACAACATGGTACTGGCATAAAAACAGACTTGTGGACCAATGGAATAGAATTGAGGATCCAGTCATTGATTCTTTGTATTGTTCTTTTTGTTTTAATTGTATTGATTTCAGCTCTAAGTCTGATTATTTCCTGCCATCTACTCTTTCTACGTGAGTTTGCTTCTAATTGTTCTAAGGCTTTCAGCTGAGCTGTTAGATCTCTAGTGTGGGATTTCTCTAGGTTTTTCATATAAGCATCTAGCGCTATGAATTTTCCTCTTAAGACTGTTTTCATTGTGTCCCACAAGTTTGGATATGTTGTGGATTCATTTTTATTAAATTCTAGGAAGACTTTGATTTCTTTCCTAATTTCTTCCTTGACCCAGAGATCGTTCAGCTGAGTGATGTTTGGCTTCCATGAGTTGGTAGGCTTTCTATGGATTTTGATGTTGTGGAACTCTAACTTTAGACCCTGGTGGTCTGGTATGTTACCAGGGATTATTTCCATTTTTTTTGTATTTGTTGATATTTCCTTTATGACCGGTTAAGTGATCAATTTTGGAGAAAGTTCTATGAGGAGCTGAGAAATATGTATATTCCTTTGCCTTTGGGTGGAAGCTTCTGTAGATATCTATTAAATCCGTTTGAATCATAACCTCTTTTAGACTCCATATTTCTCTGTTGAGTCTCTGTCTGGTTGATCTATCCAGGGTTGAAAGTGGGGTGTTGAAGTCTCCCACTATTAGGGTGTAAGAACTGATGTGAGATTCTAGCTTTAGTAGTGTTTCTTTTACATAAGTAGGTGCCCTTATATTAGGGGCATAAATATTCAAGATTGAAATCTCTTCTTGACCAATTTTTCCTGTGATGAATAAGTAGTGACCATCTTGGTCCCTTTTTATTGCTTTTAGCTTAAAGTCTACTTTGTTAGATATTAAGATTGCAACTCCCGCTTGTTTCTTAGGACCATTTGACTGGAAAATCTTTTCCCAATCCTTTATTCTAAGCCTGTGTCTGTCCTTGCGTTTGAGGTGTGTTTCTTGTAGGCAACAGAAGGATGGCTTCTGTTGTTGTATCCATCTTGTTAGTGTGTGGCGTTTTATAGGAGAGTTGAGTCCATTGATATTAAGGAAAATTAGTGACCATTGATTGATATTTCCTGCCATATTTGGTGGTAACTTGTTTGTATTTCCTTTCTCTGGAGTATTCTTCTGTGGAATTATTGATTGTTTGTGATTTCGTGGGTGTATCTGTGGTTCTTAGGTTGGAGTTTTCCCTCTAATACTCTCTGTATTGCTGGATTGGTAGATAGATATTCTTTCAGTCTGATTTTGTCATGAAATATCTTGTTTATTCCATCTATGGTGATTGATAATTTTTCAGGGTATAGTATTCTAGTTTGGCAGCCATGCTCTTTTAGTGTCTGTATAACTTCTGTCCAAGCCTTCTAGCTTTCATCTTTTCCATTGAATAGTTAGGCGTATTCTGTTGAGTCTGCCTTTATATGTAAGTTGACCCTTATCTTTTGCAGCTCTTAAAATTTTTTCTTTGTTCTGTATGTTTTGTGGCTTGATTATAATGTGGCGCACTGACTTTTTTGGGGGGTCATATCTATTTGGTGTTCTGCAAGCTTCTTGTATCTTTATAGGCATTTCCTTCTTCAGGTTAGGGAAGTTTTCTTCTATGATTTAATTGAAAACATTATCTATGCCTTTGAGCTGGTATTCCTCTCCTTCTTCTATTCCTATTATTCTCAAATTAGGTCTCTTCATGGTGTCCCAATTTTCTTGAACATTTTGAGTTATGGCTTTTTTAGTTTTACTATTTTCTTTGGCTGATATATGTATTTGAGCTACTGAATCTTCCACTTCAGAGATTCTATCTTCCATCTCTTGAACTCTGTTTGTTATCCTTTATCTGTGGTTCCAGCCTTTTTCTTCAGATTTTCTATTTCCATCTTTGCCTCATTTTGTGCCTTTTTTATTGCTTCTATTTCAGCTTTTAGTTTCTGGCATGTTTCTTTCATAGATTTGTTCATCTCTTCCAATTTTTTGTGTGTATTTTCTTCTATTTCTTTAAGGTAATTTTTCATATCTTCTTTGAGAGCTTCGATGATCATCAAAAAGGAATTTTTGGTGTTGCTTCCTTCTGTTTCCTCTTCATTGCTCAGTTCAGGTCTTGTATTTGTAGGATTGCCACTTTATTCTGGAGTTAACTTCTTGTTCTTAATATTATTATGTAAGTTTTTTCACTGGTGGCTGCCCATGGCTTTAGTAGTTCACAATTAGGTGTCTCCTGGTCAGTTGTGGCACTCGGGCTTGTGTGCCTCCTGTCACCTCTGAGGAAAAGTTCTGCTCAATCACTACTTCTGCACTATGCAGGGGACTGAATTTCAAGTCTTCAATCTTTCTCTGTTTGACCAGTTGGAGGCAGGGTGGTGGCTGGGAGCAGCAGCTGGGGGTGCCTTGACAGGCAGAGTTTATCTCAGCCTGTTCCAGAGTGCTTTGGGACACACTCTGCAGACAGCACCTGGTCCTGGAACCAGAAGGGGAACCAACAGGAGCTCAAGTCTCCTCTCCCTGGCAGGGATACAGGCACTGGAACCTGCTGACCCCTCCTTACCTCTGGGCAGGGTCTGAGTCTGTCCTACAGGGTCCCCAGTCCTTACCTGATCACTCAGTTGGAGGTGGGTAGCCATGGGAATTCCCTCAGCAGCAGCTGGGGGGGGGGTCGTGACAGGCAGAGTTTATGTACGCCTGCTCCAGAGTGGGCTGGGACACTCTCTTCAGCTATTATAGCTCTTGTATAGCCATAGGAAGCTGGGATTTCACAGCTCTCAATAGCAGTCAATGTTATAGCCCTGAGCTCTGGGTCTGAGACTCTTGGTCCTAAAGATATAACATCATTTTGGAGCTTTTCTGATAGGCTCTGGGCTTTCTCTTTTCTGGATCCTCAAAACTACACTCCTCTCTAGCCTCATTTCTCTGTCTTCTTTATTTTTCTACCCTTCTTTCTCCTGCTCAGCCACTCTCCAAAGGCCTTTAGTACCCTTTGGCCTGGTAGCAGCCATCACCACTGTTGTTGCTTTTTTGTCTTCACTATCTCTCCACCATCCCTGCTTCATTTCTCTTCAGGTCACCAGCTCAACCCGACTAATAGCAGGCAAAACAGGGCTATCTAAGACAAGCCTTTTATTGGACTTTGTGTTACAAAATCAGAAAGGCAGTGTAGGAGAATGTCCATTGGCCATTCAGCGTGAACATAAGCAGTCACCTGCTTATACACTTCAAGAACTGGAGTTTTGATTGAACTTTACTAAGTCAAATGGATTTTGTAATCTGTAAGTGGCTTTTGGTAAAATGGGTCATTTTCACAGTATTAATTCTACTAACATGAGCATGAGATGTATTTCCATTTTCACGTATCTTTACCTGTAGTCAGAAGTTCCTGTATCCTGCCAGAAATTTTCAAATACCCAGCAGCTACTTTCTAAATAATTGACTCAGAACATTAATATTATATAGTAACTGCTGTGAGAGTATCTCAAGCATATTACTGTCTAGCTTACATTTAAATTAACCCATGATTCTTATCCATGGTTAGCCACGTGGCTTGATAACTTTGCTTCAGTGCAGCATTATCATCAGCCTTCTTCCGCATCTGGATGGTGACTGTTGTTCTGCTTTTCTTTTTCCTAGAATTCTCCTAGTCTGGTAGCCCCACCTATACCTCTTGCCTAGCTTCTGTCCAATCAGCATTTTCTTAAACCAGTATGAGTTACAAATTTTTACTGTGTACAAGAGCACTATCCCACATTTACTACTTTCTTCAGAGGTTTAAATTTTCCCTGGAAAAGTTCTTTACCTCCTTGGTTAAGTTTATTCCAAATATTTTCTTTTCTTTGAAGCAATTGTGAATGGAAATGTCATCCATGGTCTAATTCTCCTTATATTTGTTGTTAGTATATAGGAAACTTTTGATTTCTGCAAATTGATTCTGTATTCTGTCACATTGCTAAATTTGTTTATAATTCCTAATTTTCTGACAGAATTTTGAAGATATCTTATGTATATTATTTGCCATCCTTGAATAGGAATGGTTTGATTTCTTTTTTCCTTTAATTTTTTTATTATCCCAGATAGGTTTTGAAAACAATATTGAAAATTAGTATAGCTAGTGGGCAGTGCTGTCTCATTCTTGATTTCAGTGGAATTGCTTCAAGATTTTATTTATTTAGGATGATGCTGGATGTAATTTTTCTCATATATAACTTTTTATTATGTTGAGTTATGTTTCCTTTAGCCATATATTCTCTAAGACTTTTATAATGTAGGCATGTTGGATTTTGTTAAGCAGTTTGGTTAGTTATAGCTATTTGTCTGGATCAATCACAACCTTGCATTTTAGCAGCAAGTATAGCTATTGAGACTTGTATTTTTAACCAGTTTAATTCTTCTGTTTTGGACCAATGGTAGTCTTACTTTTTCATAACTTTTACACTCATAAAGAGCAACATTTTGAACAGTCACAGACTAGCATCTTGGTTCTTGTTCTGGTAGTTCTCTACTAGACTGCCAGGGGTTGTGCTTTCCTAGTGCAGGTAAAAACGGGGACAAGGTCATCTAGAGAACATTAGGGCACATGATATCAAAAGACAAGATACTATTTTAAACTATCTTGGCCCTAATCTAGGATCAACCTCCCACATTTGAAGTAATCAGCTGTTTTCATCATTGTAGGTTTATCAGGGTGCCTATAAAATGTCTCAGAAAGCTGGTGCTGACATTAAGATGGTCTACCTAGTTATTTGTCCACTATTTACATCCAGGGCAAATATCCAGGGCAGCAAGGAAATATCTAACAATTGTCAATTAAAAAGTCAAATGTTCTCACTCCTACTATCTTTACTCCAGACATCAGTAGTGCTTACAATAAAAATTTAAAGAAGTTACCCTTATCATTATAATGACTTCAATAGATTTTCTCAGCACTTTCTAGTGTCTGAACACCTACCCAGTATCTCTAGAGAGGAATGGTCATCTCTCACCTCATTTACTTCCAGTTTGAGGCACAGCAAAACCATAATCAGCAGCATCTTTTATATGGGTTCCCCATGGAAAGTGACATCATTTATGTGGGATACAGACTGTGGCAACATGTAGTGTTAAGATTTCTGTTGCTGTGAAGAAACCTCATGACCACAGCAATTTGTATAAGGAAAACACTTAATTGAGGCACAGCATTATTCACAGAGATACAGTGCTGGAGAGATAGCTGAGAGTTCCTTATCTGAATCAGCAGGAAAAGAGTAACACTGACCTGGCTTGAGTTTCTGAAACCACACAGCCCACCTGTGACACACTTTTTTTTAACAATGCTGCACCTACTCCAACAAAGCTACATGTTTTCATCCTTTCAAATAATGCCACTCTCTATGTGCATGTGGGAGCCATTTTTATTTAATACACCACATCACTCAACAGTGACTCCTTTATTTTTAATGTTCTCAGTAAGCCTGTGAATGAACATCTGTATTCCTTTGCCCTAAATGAGCACATCAGATCAGAGGAGTAAGTACCATGGGCAAAGTTCCAGTAGACAGAGCCAGATATGGCACTCAAATGTCTTTTTACAAAACTCGAAATTCCATTGTCTTCAAACTGACCACTAAACTATGTCAGGAAGTTTCTCTAAGAGAAACCTTTAGGTAAAATGTTGAGCTGGACTCTTTCCAAAGCTGCAGCACCTCTGCCCAGGGGCCTTAAAGGCTCTACTGGGTATGACTCCTTTCCTCTGAAGCACTTCCTACTTCATCCTCTATGGGGCTCTTTCATGTGCCTCTTTCTTCTCTTCCATACAGGCATGCCTCATCTTCCACACTCATTTCTGTAGTATCACAAATGAGACTGAGATCCAAATATTGGGGGAAGGCTGAAATATCAGAGAGAGGAAGCACCACAGTCAATTCTCACCCAGCTGTCTTGCAACTTCCTCAGGCTCTTTCCTAGTTGCCAGTTGCTTCTCCCAGGAGCTTCTGTTTTCTCTGGGTTTCTACAAGCCCTTACATACCCATCCAGGTTAGGATTAACAGTGTAGTGTGGGCGTGTAGCCTTGAACTCACAGAAACAGAAGTTCTGTCTCTGGAGTTGTGAGATAAGGGTAGAGGTCACCACTCCCAGCTTTCACTGTGCAGGGATTAAAAGTGTATGTGACTGACTCAGGTATTTATCTTTGTATTCAAGGTTTAAGAATTTCCTGAGCTGTCTGCCTAGGATTTGACTGGGTGCTCTCTCCCCAATATTCAGGTTTTATTAAATATGTAACATATATCCACACATTTCTTTATCTATTCTATCTTCTTGGCTTCTCCCAACATTCCTAGCTGTTTCACTTTGCTCCTCCTCATTTCACAAGTTTTTATCCTGCTCCCTTGGTCTGCTCATGCTATCATTTTCCTGTCTCTTTAATTTTTGAATTTCAATTCTGCACTATACATTGTCTTGAGTATCCTACCTTTTCCTGCCTTGATCCCCAGCCCATTCACCTTTCCCTGAAACTAACTCTCACTGAAGGAGGTCTTAAGGGTGGCTTCAGACTGTCCTGGTTGTGGAATCAGGTATAGGAGAGAGAGAGAAGAAATATTCAGAATGACTTCATACATTCGAGTTTTTTAGTACTTTGCAGCATGCAAGCTCTAGAAGAATGGTGGATGAACACTTCAGGGACTAGGTTAACTGCTATTTCCAAGGAAAAGGTCAGATAGGAATACAGATATATTCAATATTGCCTTCATGTGGTACAACTAAGGTTTCTGCCTGGACACTTGTAAACAGAGGAAAATCTAATCTCTATGGAGTCATATACATTTGGGCTAAAATTTTTTAGTATTTATTTGGACTCAGTACATAATCATCTTTTTTTCACTTTTGATAATGAGCCATATGTTGTATAAAAATCAATCCAAGCCAACTCTTCTTTGTTCAATTTTGCTGAGAATGCACATAAGAAGTAGGGTGAGAGTTGAATATACTTTTACTTTCAGCAATCCAAGACTTTCCATCATCCTACACATATAAGGAAGATTCAGTAAGGTATATAAAGCTTCTGTGAGCAGAAGGAATCATGGGTAAAAACTCATACTCAGGCTGGGGTAAAATTAGGACTGTGGTCAGAATCTGAGATGGACTTTATTTTAGTTTATTTCCCAAGAACTTCGTAATGCTTGGCTTTACTTGCTTTACCTTCAGGAACTCTAGGTGTCCATTAGCCGAGCTGTTTATGTCACTGTTCTTTCAAGGAATGCTATGTGCCAACTCTATTGAGACTTGGAATTAAAAATATATCTATTTAGATTTTTATAACCTCAAGAATTATTCTGTCAGAAACAGCATTCCAAAAGCAAATATGATGCAAGAGCTGATGAATAACTTCTACATGAAAGCCTACTGCTTCCAACTCCATAGAGAATGCCCATGATAACTGGGCACATAAACTGAGCTGTGTCTCCCAATTTCAGAAATTCTAATTCTAGTATATATTTTATACTAGGACCTCAGAAAATCAAGGGAGGTGATGGCACCTGGAGAGTACAGGTTTATCAGGACCTTTCCTAAGTGATGCTGTTTAGGAACAATTTCCAGAATTATGACACTTCTTATTGCAGTGATGTAAATAAACTTATTGTTCATTCCATCTTGAAACTGGTGGATCACATGTTTATTGCTCTTGTTAGACTAGTCAAAACAGTAGATGATCAGTCAGTGTACATCAGAGAACCTCAGACGTAACTGAGATAAAATTGTTCCTGACTCTTACATGGCCCTGCTCCCATTTCGGTTGGTCTTCTGGTTCAGGCATCACAGAAATATTCTGGAGATGGAGGAGTATCCTGCCCTGGGCTGATCTATGGCTTCCCTTCATAGTAATGCTGCTTTTTCTCCTGACAGCCCAGAAACAGAGAGTAGGACATAGGGACCTTAAGTTGAGATGGTATTAAGAGTGATGCTGGTGACTAATCATGTGCTACTCTGTAATGCTGCAGCAGGCCTTTCAGTACACTTAACACTTAAAGTATGATTTTCCTCTTAAAACTATGTGTTATGTATTTATAAACTGTTGTAGTCACTTTCTGACCCGGACTTTCAGGCCTAGCCCAGAGGTTATGACCTACTGTCTCACAGAAACACACAGACACTTACATTAATTTTATGCTCTTTGGTCTATGGCCCATGTATATAACTTGCTAACTCTTAAACTAACCCATAATTCTTATCTTGTTCAGCTATGTGGCTCAGTATCTTTTCTCAGCAGCATTTTAACTTCTTTTCTCTGTGTCTGCTGGCATTTTATCTCATCTCAATGGCTCTGGCATCTCTGCTCTGCTCTTTCTATTCTCAGAGTTTTCCCAGTCTGGCAGTCCCACCCATACTTTCTGTCTGCCTTTGGCCAATCAGCATTTTTATTAAACCAGTAGGTGGGACAGTTATTTATAATGGAATAGAACACAATCCTATTATATTCTCCCCCTTTTTTTCTTTTTAAAACAGGAAGTACCCTAAATCTAATATTTTCCTCCCATTATCTATAACTTATAACCGACACTCTGTACGAAGACAAATATCCATAATCTATTTTTTTGGGAAAGTGGGCATAGTTCTCAAGGCTACTTCCTGCTGAATGGGGGTGCTGACAATCCCATGGGGATCCAAAAAAATTTTTTAGGACTATGAACAAGTCCTTAGTGGAGTAGTTTTTAAGGCTGGGTAATCTCAGCCAGTCTCCTTGAAGTTGTTTTGGATGCAGAGCTCTAGAGGAAACTGCAATAGTGGTGCTCTGAAATGCTGAATCATCTGGGCCATCCATTTCCATTGACAACTTTTCAGGGAGTCTTTTTAAATCAAACTTTACTTTCTTTAACCAGGAATAAATCCACAGACTCTCATTTTGTATGGAAATAAAGGAAAAAACCTCTTCTCCAAACCAGTATTTTTTTATTTTAATTTTGGTGTCAACTCATTTATAAAACATATAAATTGAATTAATCCAGAAACATTTGTCATCAAATGGCTTTTTAGCAACTTTTACTACTTCATTTTCAGTCAAAACACTTAAAGACAAGATAATAACATGTAGTATCCAGATACTCCTTGTAATTTTCATTTTACTTGGCTCATTTTTTTTTACTCTATTTCTTTTTTAAGGACTTTATCTTTTTTTCTTCTCTCTCTCAAGACCACATATATTTTTAAATATACCCTAAACCATTTAAAGTTTATTTTTAATCTAGTCTTTACTGTATATCTTTTTTTTTTTTTATCTTTTTCTGTTTCTAACCACACCTTTGCTTGATTAGGGTTGCTGTCTCCACCCAGCTCTCTTTATTTCTTTTTGATTTGACCACACTTTTAATCTGCCAAGGTATGGCTAAGGATTAAAGGCTTCACAAGGGTGGCTGTCTGGCTCCACCCAGATCCTAGTCTAGCTTCATAGAGTTTAGCGTTTTAGTAGAGGTACTGGTAGGACCCACAATTACCACTCTGGGGAATTTTAGCGTCCATTGAATTACCAAGTAAACCATTGCTATCTACTGCTCATGAACTCCATTTAAGTATTTGGCTGCAGGGCCTCTTAAAAGACTCGCAAGTGTTTTGCTGCTAATACTGAATCAGAAAGCTGTAGCAGAAATCCCGGAAAACGGGAGAGGCATTGCTTCCCGGGCAGCGTGGCGGCGGCGGCAAAAGGAGAGGCGGTCCTTCCGGCTCCAGCGCGCGGCGGCTCCGTACGGCAGTGGCTAGGCTCTTTTGCTTGTGATTCTAACAAAATAAATCTTATTTAAAACATATCAATTAATAACGAGTTTATTCCGCGATATTTGGCGCCCAACCTGGGGCAAATTCCCCAAACCCCCTAAATTCCGCGCCCGCGCGCGGCGGAGCCCCGCCAAATTCTGCACCCGCTGCATGCTTCAAATCCCATCTGCCTGCACAGTGTTCAGCACAGCAGCCAAAAAAAAATCTGCATGCAAAAGAGCTACTAAGACCCAGTTCTGAGAATACACGCCTGATAAGATTTGTAGAGGCATTTGGCAGAGAACCTCTAGACTTACTCTCCACCCCGGTTCAAGCACCATTGCTGCTGCACTACGACACCTGCTGACCATAAGTCCTCATTACATCTGAATAAGGCAAAATTTTTTTTCTTTCTTCTAAAATGTCTAATCAAATAAATGTTCACAATTTTACTCACTTTTTCACAATAATAATAAAAAATTATTTCCAAGATTACACATTTAAAAGTTATCTCCATCCAAAAATCCTTTTACTTTTCTTTGTAATAATATATTTCTTACCTAATTATTTTAAAAAATTTCAACTTAAAAAATATAAAGCTAAACTGTCTGACATAAATAAACATATTAAAACATTCCAAAAACTAATTGTTTCCATAAAAAAAGTCTACTTTAATCACAAAAAAATTAAAACTCACATTAATAAAAATTTTCAAAAATTAAATAAAAAATTTAAAACAATAAATAAAAATTTTATTAAAAAAATACAAGACTCAAGTTAATAAAAATTTTAAAACATTAAATATAAAATTTAAAACAATAAATAAACATTTTAAAATAATAAATAAAAACTCTAAAAAATTTAAACAAAAAATAGGCTCTTTTGCTCGTGATTCTAACAAAATAAATCTTATTTAAAACATATCAATTAATAACGAGTTTATTTCACGATAGAAAGCCTCTCTTAGAAAAGCCATTCCTCTGCTTGCCTCCAGGAAATAGCACTGATCCAAGAAAATGATACTGCTACTAAGAAGCAGTCTTTGACTCTGTTTTCTTTTTGTCTATATAAACTAAATGAAAAGTTTATATTCATCATTTACAGCTTGTGGCTTACATTTAGGCTCCTGTTAGACTTCAGGAACCAGTCACTTTGGAGCTTAAGCTTCACTCACCATTTTGTAGCCTCAGGCCTCACCAGGACATCTCTGTACCATGGTTTATGTGATGGACACTACTTGCAAGCTGTTCTTGGTTCCAATTCTGTGCTCTAGGAACCTTTTTAATATTTCTCCAGCTTTATGTGGATGTATATTACCCACACTGGACTACCATTTGTTGTGGTTAGTTTCTGGACCAGACTTTCAGGCTTAGCCCTGAGGTTCTGACCTGCAGACTCATGATGCTCAGTCCCTACCAACACTTCCTGTCTGTTTAATTAATTTTTATTAAACCAATAGGTGTGACAATTATTTACAATGTAACAACATAATCCCACTACAATGAACCATCTTTCTAAGAGAGATGGTCATCTCATCTGATTAAATGTATATATATATTAGATTCTATTGGTTAAAAATATTTGAAGTTGTATAACTTATAAATAAAGGAGTGTTATTAAATGAGGATTTAGAGATCTCAGGCTGCAAATATTTGGGCAGTAAAGGAAGAGGATAAAATAAACCACTGCCCTCATCACCTGCTCAGTACTTTGCTTTTTTCTGTCAGTCACAGAAGCTTTGAATTGTGGGCTAAGATTGGTATATCTTCAGGAAGTGTTCTTATGTCAGATAGATATGCATCTGAATCCTCTGTATACCTTTATCAACCAGTGGTCTTCATCTATAAAATACATCTCCATGGCAGGGTACATATTCCCCCACACCACAGGAGAAGGAAGGAGGAGGAAGGATGGATGGAGTGGGCCCAGGTGCTCTCAGGTACTCGGGTGTTCTAGAGTGTTGTCAGACAGTCTGGAGGTTCCCCGGCCTCTGGCAGTAACTCTGTTTCAGATGTCTTCAGGGTTCCCAGGAAGTCCTCTCCAGAAGTCTTGGTGTTCTCAGCCCCTGGATTCTTCCAGGTGTTTGCAGCACTCTTGGACATGATCTTAGGGAATCTGGGCCTCTCAGCCACCCTTGAGCCATCTTAGGACTCATGGAGTTTGTCATGTTCCATGAGGCTCTCAGGCACCCTTGGGGACTTTCACATATTCTCAGGTGCTCTCAAGTACTTGCATATATTCTCAGCTGTCTGTAATTCGCTCTATAGGGAAAGCATAAGAAGGAATTAGTGGAATATGTTTTCTACTCTGTGACTAGCCTAGTATTCATTCCCCACCAGCTTCCCCCTGTAGGAACATGACTTTGAATAAGACAGAAAAGTTCTCCAAAATTTAGAGAGCTCCTTGCCAGATGATATTGAAAATAGCATTTATCTAATCCTAATGAGAGAATTATAGTGTTTAGAATTAAGTCTTATCAGCTATCTTTTAGGTAGGGTGGTTGATAATACAAAGCTTGATAATGTCTTTTCTGCTCATTGTACCTTTCCTGGCACTGGGTTTCTGTTCTTTTTCCATGATACAATGGAACCCAAAAACCATGTATGGAGCCCTTTCCCATACTCTGAAGATGGTCTGAATCCTCCTGCCACATTCAGGAATTGAGCATAGTGAGCTGTGTCTTGTGGGTTAATTTTGAATTTTGTATCCTGCTTCTTTGATGAAAGTGTGTATCAAATGCAGAAGTTTCCTGGTAGAGTTTTTAGGACCTTTTATGTACGAAATCATATTATTTAAAAGTACTTTGATGTCTTTCTTTCCTTACTGGCTAGTTTTATGTCAACTTGTTACAAGCTATAGTCATCTGAAAGGAGGGAGCCTTAATTGAGAAAATGCCTACAGAAGATCAGGCTTTAGGCAGTTCTATAGGCCTTTTCCTAATTAGTAATTGATGGGAGATGGCCGAAATCATTGTGGGTAGTGAAACCTCAAAGCTGGTGGATCTGGGTTCCATAAGAAATCAGTCTGAGCAAGCCAGTTTAGCAGCAATCCACCATGTCCTCTTTATAAACTCCTTTATCCAGGTTCCTTCCTGGTTTCAATCCCTGCCTTGGATTTCCTCATCAAACTGTGTCTGGGGATATATAAGCCCCATAAACTCTTTCCTCCTCCAGCTTCTTTTGGTCATGGTCCTTCACAGTGAGAACAACCCTAAATAAGACATGTTCCTATTTATATCCCTTGATCTTAAAGCTCTAGCTAAGACTTCAAGTACTATATTGAATATGTAAAGAAGGGTCAGACACCCTACTTACTACAGAATTTATTGGAAACATTTTATTTTTGATCTGTTTAGGATAATATTGCCTGTGGACTTATTGCATTTTGCCTTTATTATGTTTAGGTAGGTCCCTTTCTCCCTGTTCTTTGAGGACTTTTTACTATGAATAGATGTTGGATTTTGTCCAAAGCTCTTCAGCACCTAATAAGATCATGTGGTTTTGTCTTTCAGTCTGTTTATGTTATGGATTATGTTCATTGACTTACATATATTAAATTATCCCCAAAACTCTAGGATAAAACCAATTTGATCACATTGAATAATTTTTTAATGTGTCCTTGGTTTTACTTTAAAAGTATTTTATTGAGAAATTTTGGATATATGGTCATAATAGCTATTGATCAATAATTTTCTTTTTCTGTTGGGTCTTTGTGTGGTTTGTTAGCAGTCTGATAAAAACAATGAGGAAATATTTGTTCCATTTTTGTGTTATAGAATAATTTAAGGAGTATTGATGTTCATTCTTCTTTGAAGGCCTGAAACAATTCTGTGCTGAGTCTCTCTGTTCTGGGGCTTTTATTTTTTGGAAGATTTTTTTTTAGTGCCTGATTCCATTTTACTGTGGGTAATAGGTTTATTTAAATTGCTTATTTGATCTTGATTCACCTTTGGTAGGTCATATATATATATTCTTTTAGATTTTCCATTTTGGTAGAGTATACAGGTTTTTTAAAATATGTCCTTATGATTCTCTGGATTTCTTCAGTATCTATTATAATGTCCTCATTTTCATCTCTAATTTTATTAATTTAGATCTTCTTAATGGTTTGTGTTTGTTTTTTTAATAATTATTATAAAACTTTTATTGTCAAAGTCGACTCAAAATATCTAACCTGTAAGAGGTCAGTAGCTGCCTTTGGAAGTCAGATAACATTGAAACTAGATGGGGCTTGAACATTCAGGATGGTCTCTGAATTGTGCATTTAACAGAACAGTTGGCCAGGAAACTAAAGCAATAACTGTTTCACAGAGGAGACTGGAATCCAAGGGAGGTTATATAGAACAGAAATTTCCTTTTCTTTTTTTAATTTTAAATTTAAAAGTTTTTTATTTTGCATATCAACCACAGTGCCCCCTCCCTCCCTCCTCCCAGTCACCCCTCGGCTTCGCATCTCTCCTCTCCTACATCCACTTCTCAGAAAGAGTAAGGCCTTCCATCTGGAGTCAACAAAGTCTGGAATATCAAGTTGAGGCAGGAAGAAGCTCTTCCCCTTTGTATTAAGGCACAGCAAGGTGATCCTCTATAGGGAATGGGCTCCAAAAAGCCAATTCATGCATTAAGGATAAATCCTGGTCCTACTGCCAGAGAGCCGATGAACTGCCGCCACTACACAACCATCATTTACATTCAGAGGGCCTAGTTCATCCCTATGCAGGTTACCCAACAGTAGCTTGTGTCAGCTGTCTCTGTGGGTTTCCCCATTATTATCTTGATCCCTTTGCTCATGTAATACCTCCATTTTCTCTTCCACTGGACCGGAAGCTTTCCTCAGTGCTCATGTATGGATCTCTGCATCTTCTTTCATCATTTTATGAATGAAGGTTCTCTGATAACAATCAATCTGATTGCGGTGGAAGGCCAGTTCAGGCATCCTCTTTACTATTGCTAAGAGTCTTAGCTGAGTCATCTTTTGTGGATTCATTCAAATTTCACTAGCACCAGGTTTCTCTCTAACCCCCAAATAGTTTCCTCTATCAATATATCTGTTGCTTTGCTCTCCCTTACTGTCCCTCCCTAAGTCAGCCATCCCTTTTCTTCCTGCCTCCCCTTAGCCCCTTTCACCATGCTCCCAATTTACTCAAGAGATATTATTTATTTCCCCAGCACAGGTAGATCCATGGGTGTCTCTCTTAGGGTTCCTTTGTTACCTAGCTTCTCTGGGGTTGTGGAGTTACTAATGTAAGATCTCTGATTTTTTTTTAATGAGGCACTTAATGCTATAAACTTGACCTTTAGAACCACTTTCATTGTGCCCCATAGGTTTGAGTATGTTGTGTACTTATTTTCATTCAATTATAAAACAAAAGTCTTTTAATTTCTCTTGTCTCATTTTTTTCATTTGGTAGAGATATGATCAGCTTCCATGAATTTGGGTATTTTCTGATGTTATTGATATTCAGATGTAATCCATGTTGGTTAGATAAGATGCAGGGTATTGGTGTTATGCCAGTTTTCTTATGTTTGTTTAGACTTGCTTGTTGTTCAAGTATGTGGCAAATATTAGAGAAAGTTTTATAAAGTATTGAAAATGTGTTTTTTTGCATGTGGGTGAAATATTCTATAAATATCTGCTAAATTCAATTGATTTTTGATGTTACTTAACTTCAGCATTTTTTAAATTAGTTTTTGTCTAGATGACCTGTGTTTTGGACAAAGTTGGATATGAAGCCACCATTTATCATTGTGTTAAGGTCAATATATGGTTTTATCTGTTGGAGCATTTCTTTTATTAACTAGGATGCATTTGTGTTTGGTGTATACATGTTTAGAATTGCAATGTCCTGTTGGTGGATTTTTGCTTAGATATGTGTGTAATCTTTTCCTACTATTCTGATTGGTTTTGACTTGAAGTCTCTTTTGTCAGATATTAAAATTGCTGCACTTTCTTGCTTTTTGAGTTTATTTTCTTGGAATACTTTTGTCCATTTTGGGTTTTTTTACCCTGAGGTGATGTCTCTCCATAATGGTGAGGTATGTTTCCTGGATGCTGAAGAAAGAAAGATCCCATTTTCTAACTCTTTTAGACTGTGTTCCTTTATTGGGCAATTGATACAACTAATATTGAAAAGTATCATTTATTTCTGTAGCTCTATAGTATAACTTGAAGTCAGGGATGGTGATACCTCCTGAGGTTCTTTTGTTGAGCAGAATTATTTTGGCAATCCTGGCTTTCCTGTTATTCCAGATGAAATTGAGTATTGTTCTTTCAAGGTCCAAAAATATTGTGTTGGGATATTGATGGGCAGTGCATTGAATCTGTAGATTGCCTTTGGGAGAACTGCCATTTTTACTATGTTGATCCTACCTATCCAGGAACATGGGAGAGCTTTCCATTTTCTGATATCCTCTTCAATTTCTTTCTTCAGTGATTTAAAATTTTTGTCAAATAGGTCTGTTACTTCTTTGGTTATAGTTACTCCAAGGTATTTAATACTATTTGCAGCTATTATAAAGTGTAATGTTTCCCTTATTATTTTTTCAGCCCTTCTATCTTTAGTGTATAGAAGGGCTACTGATTTCTTTGAGTTAATTTTGTATCCTGCTACATTGCTGAAGGTGTTTATCAGCCATAGAAGATCCTTGGAAGAATTTTGTGGGTCACTTATGTATACAATCATATCATCTGCAAATAGAGATAGTTTCAATTCTTCTTTTCCAATTTGATTTCCCTTAATCTCCTTTTATTCTCTTATTGCTTTAGCTAAAACTCCAAGAACTCTACTGAATAGATAAGGGGAGAGAGGACATCCTTGTCTAGTTCCTGATTTTAGTGGGATTGCTTTGAGATTTTCTCCAATAAGTTTGATACTGGCTGTCGGCTTCTTGTAAATCGCCTTTATTAAATTTAGGTATTCTCCCTGTATACCTAATCTCTCTAGGGCTTTTATCACAAAGGAGTGTTGGATTTTGTCAAAGGCTTTTTCAGCATCTTAGGATGTGATTATGTGGTTTTGTTCCTTTATTTTGTTTATATGATGGATAACATTTATGATTTTTCATATGTTAAACCAGCCCTGCATTTCTGGGATGGAGCGTACTTGGTCGTGGTGGATGATATCTTTTATGAATTGTTGTATACGGTTTGCTAAAATTTTGTTGAGAATTTTAGCATCAATATTCATGAAGGAAATTGCAAACAAAAAAATCAAAAACAAAAACACACAAACAGAAACAAACAAACAAAAAGCAAAGCATGCCCAAGCTGCAAACCACAACAACTGAACAGCTTGGGATCAGAAACACATTGGACTGATTCCTTGGATCCCACTCCCCCTAGAGCAACACCTAACTCAGTCTTGATGTTGCCAGGAGAAACCTGGATTTGCCAGGATTAGAGGCTGAACTAAGCAATATTGGGACCATGGGACCTTGGGACCGCCTGCCTATGGGGGGATGGGCAGGTGTGATTGGAGGATGTGGAGTAGAGAGAATGGCCTGATGTGATGGGAGGGGGAAAGGACCTTGAATAAGGATATACAAAGATAGAAAATGTGACTTCTTTATTCATAATAATAAAATAAAGAATAAAAGTATCATTTAGTTGTCTTTATTGACTTTTATTATTTTGTTGTTACATGTGGGTTCACTCCTTTTTATGTACTGTCCTGGAATATATATATATATATTTTTAAATTTTTGTGTCTTCTTGGGTATGATTAACTTTTTCAGACTGAAGTTTTTTCTAGTACCTTCTGCAGAGTCAAACTGACAGATCAGAATTACCTAAATTTGGCTTCACCATTGAATGTAATTTTTTGTCAATTATGATTGGATAGCTTTTCTGGGTATGGTATTCTTGACTGGCATTGATTGGTCTCTCAGAATCTATAGAACATCTGTCAAAGCCATTCTGACTTTTAGAGTCTCCACTAAGGTTTTAAGTGTTATTCTAATGGGCCTACCTTTATATGTCATGGTCTTTTTCTTTTGTAGCTTTTAATTTTTTTTTATTCTAAAAACTTATTGTTTTGACTATTATGTGTCCTGGGGAATTTCTTCTTTGGTTGATTCTATTTTGTATTCTGCATGTTTCTTGTACTTTTATAGGCATCTTCTTTATGTTAGGAAACTTTCCTACAATTTTATTGAAATTATTTTTTATTTCTTTGATCTGGTTTGTTTTCCTTCTTTAACCTTATTATTCATACATTTTTTTTGTACTCCCAGATTTTCTGAATGTTGTGCTTGAATAGTTTTTAGATTTAACATTTTATTTGACTGAATTACTCATTTCTTCTACCTTCTCTCAACACCTGAGATTCTGTCTTCCATGTCTTGTAATCTGTTGGTGAGACTTATTTCTATAATTTTTGTTTGACATCCTAATTTTTGCTTTTGTTTTCAGGGTTTTTTTGTTAGTTTGGGTTTCTCTTAGTGTTTCTATTTTTTTGGTAAAAAGTAAAGCACAGAAATGAACTTCAAAAAAGCAATTATGAATATATTCAAGGATCTTAAAGATAATCTGAAAAAACTCTTAATGAAATTTTCTCCATGAAAATACATACAAACTGTTCAATAAAATAGCAAAAATAATTCAAGATGTAAAAGTAGAATTTACCAAAATAAAGAAGGCTGAGAGGGTCAGTGATAAATAGGTAAGTTGAATTCACTGAGGACAGTCTTGACAGTGGTGTCCCTGATATTTTCTTTTCTTCCAATTGTTTACTTTTTCATTTTGTTTTATTAGAGGAGAATAGTGTTGTATTAGTCCTTATATTTGCAGAGCATATCCACAGAGATGCTTTAGCCTTAAGCATTATTCTGAGTTCTTATTATCCAACTAATTCATTGAGTTACTTTTAATTATCATATTGTCAACTCAGGCCTATTTCTTTTACCCTCTAAAGTACTGAATCACACCAACCTCATACCTAGTATTAGACAAGAAGACTGACTGAATTAACAAGTATCAAAGGAATACACTATAATATCTAGGAAGAGAAAAACAATTGCCAGCTGTGAGACACGTACCTGCCCCCAGGTGCTTGCAGCTTCTTGATATTACAACAAGGAAGAAATGATCCACAATGTCTGAGAGCTAGGGATCCCTGGGTCTCCAAAAGCATATTTTAGGAGACAATCTAGAGATGGGGAATCTGACTTCTCAAACTCATGGTTGAACTTAACACCAATCATCAGCTGACTTCTCTGTAATGTGAAATCCATTATCTCTTTCTTCAACAAAATTGTTAAATTATGATATAACATTGCCATTAAAACCATTTATCAGTGTTACCAGGATGATAAACGCTGCATATTTTGTGTTGATATTAGGAAAAGGTGATCAGTTATGTAGTAAGAATATGTGTAATTTCATGACTACATGTGTTTACTTGAGCACACATGCATCCATGCACACACATGCACTCTTTTCCTTCTCTTCTCTCTCTCTCTCTCTCTCTCTCTCTCTCTCTCTCTCTCTCTTCCCTCTCTCTCTCTGTCTGTCTGTCTCTCCCCCTCTAACCCCTCTCCTCTGTGTCATACCCATACACACATAGGCACTTTATTTATTTCTCTTTCTTGGAAAATTTTGCAATGCTGTTGGTTTGCTTCTTAAGAAAAAGTTCTAATTCTGAATTTATGACTAGTCGATAGAGAGTATGTTTTATTTTACTTTTTATGAAGGTTTTATTTTGTGTGGGAAAAGCATAAGAAAGAAAAGGATTGTGTCAGGTGGTGGGCTGGTGATCAGGCAAAGATGAGTGATTGGATGGCAGATGTCATGAGCTACAGGGAATGATTTGGAGAGAAGACAAGGACAATAGATGAGTGTATTGTTTACCACTGTTGCCTGTTATCATTAACACAAACAGTGGTGATTCAGATCCTCACCCTGCCTGTTCATTTACACTCTGTCAGCAAGACTGTAAAGAGAAAGGAATGATAGAATATTGAAAAATATTTTGTGGTAGAAGTAAAACGGACAAGATAATCCCTGTTTGAAAAGGACCTCTACAGCTAATGGGGTCAGGCAGGTGATAGATGCCAACAGTTCAGGTAGTCTGCAACGTGAGCCAGAGCATGGTAACTTGGCAGAGAGCAGTGTATCTGAAAGGTAATCAGAACTGCTGACTTTGCCCATTTCTCACCAGGTAACATGAAGCAGTGTGACTGTTTTATTATTTTTATAATGTGGGAAAGAAAATTAATCTGAGGAGGTTTACATCAGGCAAACAAAAACTTGTAGGACCTCAGTTTCTAAGAGTAGAATTTGAACAAATCCAGGACAACCTGACAGATGTGACTATCAGTTAGGAGGAAAACAGGCTCTGATTTTAGGGTAGGGCTGCAGATAAACTGAAGGATATACACACAGAGAGAAAAGATAATACAAGTAGAGAAATTTAAACAAAGCCGTGAGACCGCTGTCTCATACAAGGCACACATGTTTCTTTGCCTTGATAATGTTTTAGTACAAGTTTCTTCCATGTAGTTTTGCTTGTCTATATGTGGGCATGTGTGCTCATGTACAGACTCATGAAGAAGTCAGAGGACAACTTGCAGAAGTCAGTTCTCTCTTTCTGCCATGTGAGGCCTGGGAATCTAATCTGGTTGCTTGGCCTGATGTAAGGTAGCTTCACCTGCTAAACCATTTTAGTGGGCTAGGATTTTTTAAATGTTATTTTAAATTTAATTAAAATACATTTCGTCCAGGCATGCTCTTCTACAGAGTGTTGCAGGCTTACTTTGCCTACTCCTAATTCACCACAATTTGAAATGCTGTGAGTTCTCTATTCTGGTGTTATCAACCCTTGGATGAGGCAAGCCTTAACATGCTGAATCTCCTGCTAACATGACATGTGTTTCAGGTTCCCAGAGTGTGTGGGGTTATACATGCATTCACTGAAGCTACTGGTACCCTCCCAGACCCCATGTAACCCTGACATTATATGGGGAGGAACATTTTTTAGGTCTAGATAAATTGTTTTGACAAAGGGTAAATCAAAGAGATAAACACTCACTGGAATCAAAGGCAAAAATTAAGAAAATCTTGGCTAAAGTCCTCATGTAGAATATATATATTCCATTAAGGTTAGTATGTGGGAACTTAGTGTCTAATAGGGTAATCAGAGTAGAACCTTTTAGACCTGGGGCTTATGGGTATTCCTTAGGCTATCAGGTCTGTGCTTTCAAAGTAAACTAACATCTCTTATGGGACCCTGGTTTCATATTTTTGTTCTGATTACTGATTTGCCACTGCCTCTAAGACATACATATACACACCTGCCCCTTTTATATCATCTTACATGATGCCATCAGCAGAGTCAAGTGCAAACTAGTATTTAGCCATCAAGTTTCCTGAACTATAAATCAAATAAACCTCTTTTTTATGTTATCCAGATTCAAATATTACATACCAACAGAGTTTAATATATTCACATTGTTTTAGGCTGCTTAACCAGTCTTTGCTAGAAAGGTGCTCTATGAGTACATAGTGTGCAACTTCAAGAATAAAATAAAACTTTTTAAATATTAAGTTGTATTAGAAAGCCTGCTGTAGCATTCTAGGGTAACACATGATTCATCACCAGGCATCACATTTAACTAATTGTGTAAATTATTGGCTTAGGATTTTAAACTTGCCAATTCAAATGAATAGTAAAGGAAGCCTTTCTTACCAAATTGTTATGAGTCAAACAAAGCATTCATTATTACTTCTCTAAAATGCATGGGACTTGACCTGAAGTATTTTAGAATCTTGAAGTTTTTTAAATTAGTATTTTTATTGCATTTATAATTTATAACCTGAAAAAGAACTGAACATCTAAAATACTAAGAAATCAGAAGCATTGGCACCCCACCAAAGCTCTAATGAAGTTACAGTGGTTCACAGCTAAAAGGCAACTTAGTAACATCGTAAATAAGCACACATTGCTGCTAGGGACTGTGTTGGGCTCAGGAGTGAGGCTATTTACTCTGGTGGTGAATAAGAGCCACAAGAAGACCCATCTTTGGCGCTTCAGGGGACACACATGAGACCCCTAATATGGCATGAAAGCAAGGCATACCTGAGAACCACACAAGGAGGCTAGAGAGTTGGCTGAACTTTGAGCCACTGAAGTTCATAACAACAGCTGTTTAGAGAGAAGAATCACCTTCAGTGGCACACAAACAAGGAGAAAACCTGAGCTCCTCAACTCCCAGGCCAAGATTATCTCTGAGTCAATGTCAAGTGGACTGTAGGCATGAATTGAGGATCACTAATGCTTCCCAGGTAGACAAGATCTTCTCCAGAGATGACAAGGAGAAGGACAGATTAGATTAATAGGACATAGTTTGGGGACAGTCTTGTCTAATTCTGCCCGAACCATAAAAGACATGTGACTGTATCAACTGTACCAACTTCTGCTATACTGACTCTTGAATGTTCCCCAAAGACTTATGTGTACAAGTCAAGCTTCCTGGGACTTCAGACTATTATAAAGTGGAGGAACCTTAAACATATGGGACCTGAAAGAAATAGATTTAGGACTCTGGCTGCCATAGCATGTACAGGGTTTTGCTGAACTATACTCCTGCCATGATGCACTGTAATACCACAAACCACAGCATCAAAAGGAAGTAACTATAAACTAGAACCTTTTTAAAGATGATTCTTTCAGATATCTTGTTACAGCAACAGAAGCCAAAATATTTACTTTGATTTGCCTTATTATCTCCAAAATAGAAATGACAGGCAGTTATGAGTTGATGTGGACAGTTTTTCAATATGCTGTGAATACAATTGTTTAATAAAAAAACTGCTTTAGCCTATTGCAAGGCATCTTAGAACCAGGCAGAATGTCTGAGCATAGATGAAGGTGAAAGAGGGGGAGTCAGACAGAAAGGCTCTGAGCTGCCACCCAAGGAAGTAAGATTAACAAATGTGAATTAAGTTAGGGTTTAAGCTCTGGATCTCAGGCTGGACAGGCCAGAAACTTCTGGGTAGATTAAGTGTTTTATATAGCAGAGTTTAAATGATTAGCCATGAATGGACTACAGCAAGGACTGTAAGAACTATGGACTAGCCAGAGTGCCTGAATCCCTGCCAGGGAAAATTGTGCTCCAGTCAGGTTCTGGTTCCGGGACCAGGTGCTATCTGTAGAGCATGTCCCCACACACTCTGTAGCAGACAGAGATAAACTCTGACTGCCACGGTCCCCCCATCTGCTGCTGAAAAAATTTGCACCACCACCTTGCCTCCAACTACTCAAACACAGGATTGAAGACTTGAAATTCAGTAACCTGCTCAGAGCAGAGGGAGAGATTGAGCAGACCTTTTCCTCAGAGGTGACTGAAGACACACAAGCCCAAGTGCCACAACAGACCAGGAGCCACCTAATTGTGAACCACCGAAGCCATGGGCAGATGCCAGTGCAAAAATTTACATAAAAAAATAAAGAACAACAAGGTAACTCCAGAAGAAAATGGCAATCCTACAACTACAAGATCTGAACTGAGCAATGAAGAGGAAACAGAAGGAAGCCTCACCAAAAATTCCTTTATGATGATCATCGAAGCTCTCAAAGAAGATATGGAAAAATGCCTTAAAGAAATAGAAGAAAATACAAACAAAAATTTGGAAGAGATGAACAAATCTATGAAAGAAAACCAAGAAAAGGTAAACCAAAAAATTAAAGAAACAAGCCAGGAACTAAAAGCTGAAATGGAAGCAATAAAAAAGGTACAAAATGAGGCAAAGATGGAAATATAAAACCTGAAGAAAAAGCTGGAACCACAGATACAAGCATAACAAACAAATTTCAAGAGATGGAAGATAGAATCTCTGAAGTGGAAGACTCAGTAGCTCAAATAGATATATCAGTCAAAGAAAATGCTAAAACCAAAAAAGCCATAACTCAAAATGTTCAAGAAATCTGGGACACCATGAAAAGACCTAACTTGAGAATAATAGGAATAGAAGAAGGAAAATAATACCAGCTCAAAGGCAAGATAATGTTTTCAATAAAATCATAGAAGAAAACTTTCCTAACCTGAAGAAGGAAATGCCTATAAAGATACAAGTAGCTTAGAGAACACCAAATAGATATGACCTCCCCAAAAAAGTCAGCATGCCACATTATAATCAAGACACAAAACACACAGAACAAAGAAAAAATTTTAAGAGCTGCAAAAGAAAAGGGCCAACTTACATATAAAGGCAGACCCATCAGAATAATGCCTGACTATTCAATGGAAACAATGAAAGCTAGAAGGACTTGGTCAGAAGTTATACAGACGCTTAAACAGCATGGATGCCAAACTAGAATACTATACCCTGCAAATTATCAATCACCATAGATGCAGTAAACAAGATATTTCATGACAAAGTCAGACTGCAACAATATCTATCTACCAATCCAGTGCTTCAGAGAGTATTAGAGAGAAATTCAACCTAAGGACCACAGAAACACCCATGAAACCACAAACAATCAATAATTCCATAGAAGAATAATCCAGAGAAAGGAAATACAAGCAAGTTACCATGAAAAATGGCAGAAAATATGAATCAATGGTCACTAATTTCCCTTAATATCAATGGTCTCAACTCTCCTATAAAGCGTCACACACTAACAAGATGGATACAACAACAGAAGCCATCCTTCTGTTGCCTACAAGAAACACACCTCAACCGCAAAGACAGACACAGGCTTAGATTAAAGGGTTGGCAAAAGATTTTCCAGTCACATGGTCCTAAGAAACAAGCAGGGGTTGCAATCCTAATATCTAACAAAGCAGACTTTAACCTAAAAGTAATTAAAAGGGACCAAGATGGTCATTACTGATTCATCACAGGAAAAATTGGTCAAGAGGAGATTTCAATCCTGAATATTTATGCCCCTAATAAAAGGGCACCTACTTTTGTAAAAGAAACACTGCTAAAGCTCAAAGCCCACATCAATTCTTACACCCTAATGGTGGGAGACTTCAATACCCCACTTTCAACCCTGGATAGGTCAACCAGACAGAGACTCAACAGAGAAATAAGGAGTATAAAAGAGGTTATGATGCAAATGGATTTAATAGATATCTACAGAAGCTTCCACCCAAATGCAAAGGAATATACATATTTCTCAGTGCCTCATGGAACTTTCTCTAAAATTGACCACATAATTGGTCATAAAGCAAATATCAACAGATACAAAAAAAATGAAAATAATCCCTTGTAACATATCAGCCCACCAGGGCCTAAAGTTAGAGTTCAACAACATCAAAAATCAAAGAAAGCCTACCAACTCATGGAAACTAAACATCACTCAGCTGAACCATCTCTGAGTCAAGGAAGAAATTAAGAAAGAAATCAAAGTCTTCCTAGAATTTAATGAAAATGAATCCACAACGTATCTAAACTAGTGGGACACAATGAAAGCAGTCTTAAGAGGAAAATTCGTAGCACTAGATGCCTACATGAAAAACCTAGAGAAATCCAGCACTAGAGGACAAATAGCACAGCTGAAAGCCTTACAACTATTAGAAGCAAACTCACCTAGAAGGTGTAGATGGCAGGAAATAGTCAAACTTAGAGCTTAAAATCAATACAATTGAAACAAAAAGAACAATACAAAGAATCAATGAATCTAAGAGTTGGTTCTTTGAGAAAGTCAACAAGATAGATAAGCCCTTAGTCAAACTAATCAAAAAAATAGAGAGAGAGAGTGTACAAATCAACAAAATCAGAAATGAAAAGGGGGACATAACAACAGACCCCCCAGGAAATACAGAGAATTATCAGGTCATATTTTGAAAATCTGTATTCCACAAAAGTGGAAAACCTAGAAGAAATGGACAGCTTTCTGGACAGGTACCATCTACCAAAATTAAATGAAGATCAGACGAATTACCTTAACAGGCCTATAACCCTTAAGGAAATTGAAGCTGTCATTAAAAACCTCCCCAAAAATAAAAGCCCTGGTCCAGATGGTTTCAGTGCTGAATTCTACCAGACATTCAAAGAAGAATTACTACCATTACTCCTCAAACAATTTCACACAGTAGAAACTGAAGGAATATTGCCAAATTCCTTTTATGAGGCCACAATCACCCTAATACCTAAGCCACTCAAAGACACAACAAAGAAGAATTACAGACCAATTTCCCTCATGAATATTGATGCAAAAATTCTCAACAAAATTTTGGCAAACCGTATACAACAATGCATAAAAAATATCATCCACCACGACCAAGTAGGCTTCATCCCAGAAATGCAGGGCCGGTTTAACATAAGAAAAACTGTAAACGTTATCCATCATATAAACAAAATAAAGGAACAAAACCACATGATCATATCTTTAGATGCTGAAAAAGCCTTTGACAAAATCCAACACTCCTTTATGATTAAAGCCCTGGAGAGATCAGGAATATAGGGAGAATACCTAAATATAATAAAGGCTATTTACAAGAAGCCGACAGCCAGTTTCAAACTTAATGGAGAAAAACTCAAAGCAATTCCACTAAAATCAGGAACTAGACAAGATGTCCTCTCTCCCCTTATCTATTCAATATTGTTCTCGAAGTTATACCTAAAGCAATAAGGGAACCAAAAGAGATTAAGGGGATACAAATTGGAAAAGAAGAAGTGAAGCTATCTCCATTTGCAGATGATATGATTGTATACATAAGTGACCCACAAAATTCTTCCAAGGAACTGCTACAGCTGATAAACACCTTCAGCAATGTAGCAGGATACAAGATAAACTCAAAGAAATCAGTAGCCCTTCTATATACGAAAGATAGAAGGGCTGAAAAAAATAATAAGGGAAACATTACACTTTATAATAGCTGCAAATAGTATTGAATACCTTGGAGTAACTATAACCAAAGAAGTAACTGACCTATTTGACAAAAATTTTAAATCACTGAAGAAAGAAATTGAAGAGGATATCAGAAAATGGAACGCTCTCCCATGTTCCTGGATAGGTAGGATCAACATAGTAAAAATGGCAATTCTACCAAAGGCAATCTACAGATTCAATGCATTACCCATCAAAATCCCAACATAATATCTTTTGGGCCTTGAAAGAACAATATGTAATTTCATTTGGAATAACAGGAAAGCCAGGATTGCCAAAACAATTTTACTCAACAAAAGAACCTCAGGAGGTATCACCATCCCTGACTTCAAGTTATACTATAGAGCTACAGTAATAAAAGCAGCCTGGTACTGGCATAAAAACAGACTTGTGGATCAATGGAATAGAATTGAGGATCCAGACATTAACCCAAAATCTTACGAACACCTGATATTTGACAAAGAGGCCCTAAACATTCAATGGAAAAAAGATAGTATATTTAAGAAATGGTGTTGGCATAGCTGGATGGAAGTTTGTAGAAAAATGCAAATAGATCTGAGCCT
>PVIH01017422.1:0-13521 GCA_004025045.1 Sigmodon hispidus | reverse complement strand
GCACAAAACTCAAATCCAAGTCGATCAAAGACCTTAACATAAACCTAGCCACTTTAAAATTGATAGAAAAGAAAGTGAAAATTACACTTCCACGAATTGGCACAGGCAATCACATCCTAAATATAACACCAGTGGTACAGACACTAATACCAACAATCAATAAGTGGGATCTCCTGAAGCTAAGAAGCTTCTGTAAAGCGAAGGACACTGTGAATAGGACAAAATGCCAGCCTACAGAATGGGAAAAGATTTTCACCAACCCTACAAGTGATAGAGGACTGATCTGTAAGATATATAAAGAACTCAAGAATCTAGAGCCCAAAACCTTGAATAACCCAATCAAAAAATGGGGTTCAGATCTAAAAAGGGAATTCTCAGCAGTGGAATTACGAATGGTTGAAAGGCACCTGAAAAAGTGCTCATCATCTTTAGCCATCAGAGGAATGCAAATCAAAACAACTTTGAGATACCACCTAACACCTGTTAGATTGGCTAAGATAAAAGACACAGAGGACAGCCTATGCTGGAAAGGTTGTGGAGCAAGGGGAACACTCCTCCATTGTTGGTGGGAGTGTAAGCTTGTTCATCCACTTTGAAATGCAGTATGGTGGTTTCTCAGAAAATTGAGAATCAATCTCCCCAAGGACCCAGCAATACCACTTCTGGGTGTATACCCTAAAGATGCACAGTCATACTCCAAAGACATTAGCTCAACTATGTTCATAGCAGCATTATTTGTAATAGCAAAACTTGGAAACAACCTAGATGTCCCTCAACTGAAGAATGGTTTAACAAACTGTGGTACATCTACACAATGCAGTACTACTCAGCAGTAAGAAAAAATGATATCCTAAAATTTGCAGGCAAATAGATGGACTTGGATAATATCTTCCCGAGCGAGGTATCACAAACTCAGAAAAATAAGCGGGGGATGTACTCACTCACTAGTGGTCTCTAAACAAACAAACGAGAAAAAAGCCAAGCATGCCCAAGCTGCAAATCACAACCACTAAACAGCTTTGGATCAGAAATACTGTGCACTGACTCCTTGGATCCCACTCCCCCTAGAGGAACACCTGACTCACTCTTGAGAGAGGGGGTAGAAAACTGGATCTGCCAGGAGTGGAGACTGAACTAAACAATAGTGGGTCAATGGGATCACGAGACTGTTTACTGCCTGCCCAGGGAGGAGATGGGGAGTTGTGGAGAACAAAGAATGACCTGATGTGGCAGGAGTGGGAAGGCACCTTGAATAAGGATATACAAGGATAGAAAGTGTGACTTCTTTGTTCATAATAATAATAATAATAATAATAATAATAATAAAAGAACTATGGACATTGACCTTTTTACACATATAGGTGGGATTAAGAATAAGAATCTCTCTCTTTCTCTCTATATTATATGGTATATTAATATATATATAATCTATTTATTTTCAGGCTAGATTTTACCAGGGCCTTTTTGAGAGGATGTCTAATTTATGTGGAGTGATGTAGAAAAGGGGCTTGAATAAGAGCTAGAGAATGGAGAAAATGATTGTGTGTGGGAAACAGGAAAACAATAACAAGAGTGAGACTAGAATTCTCTAGAAAAACTGCAGGCATTACCATCAATGCTCCCAATTCACTGACAGATTGTAGAGTCACAGAGACTCTGGATCAGCCTGTAAGCTGTGACCTTTTGGGGACCTGATAACGCTTTCACAGGGTTGCCTAAGACAATTAGAAAACTCAGATATCTCCTCTGTGATTCATAATAGTAGCAAAATTACAGTTATGAAATAGCAATGGAAATAATTTAATGGTGGAAGTCGCCACAGCATGAGTAACTGTGTGAAAGGGTCACAGTGTTGGAGAGGGTGAGAACCACTGTTTTAGATAAACTCACACTGAGCACTCTTCCTTGTGACTTTATGCACAGCTGAGAGCACATGTTCATTAATCACTCTCCCCTTTAAGTTTGGGAGGAGTTACTATAGACATTGGATTACAGTTGAGTTTCTAAGCCTTTAAACTTAGTCCTAATTCCTAATCAGAAAGTGATGCTCGCCCAGATACACACAGGCTGTCTGGATTCTGTAGAAAAATCCTGCTGAGAGGAGAGATTACATGAGCAGAGGGATCAGGATCACGATGGGGAGACCTATGGAGGAGGCAGTCCTGTGCTCTTCGGAGCTCACGGATTCTGAAATAACAGCTGATGAATGGAATGGAATGGATCTGGACATGACAGTTGAAAGGCATGGGTAGTCTCTAGAGCTACTTGCCACTGGACCAGAGTCAATTCCATGTCCATGAACTGGTTCCTTGAGGCCCAGGCCTAGCAGGAAAACACCTTTCTCAGCCTTGATAGTTGAATGAGGGACTTAGTCCTACCTAAGCTAGATATGCCAGACTGAATTGACTCACCTTGGGATTTCTTACCTTCTCTGGGGAGTGAAGGGTGGGAGAGGTTGGGGGGAGACTGGGAAAAGGTGCAGGAGAAGGGGGAAAAAAGAAAAAATGATATAAAAAAATAAAAATGTTTTGTGAGGATTTTATAAACTATACATTTATTTTTTGAGCAAAGTGAAATAGGAAATGTAAAAAAAATTTCTTTATAGGTACTTCTTTTTTTATTTTTTATTATTTATTTATTTATTTATAGAAAATTAAGTCTATATCCCCTTACTCTTCCACCCTTTCCATCCCCATCCCCTCATGCCTTCCCCCCAAAGGGCAAGAAGTCCCAAGGTGGATCAACTCAGCATCCACTCCAGGCAGGTCTGTTTCCTTGTTGTAATGTCGTGTCTGGGTTAAATGGTTAGATGGGTTTCTCAGGGGAGACTGTGCTCCAAAGTGCCAGTCCACCCATAGAAACAGTCTGATCTCTCCCTTCGAGGCTCCACATACTGCCCATGTCAGTGAACAGCTGCCTATACTTGGAGGGCCTAGCTCCTTTCCTTGAAGGTTTCCCAGTGGCTGTTCTTTATTCAGTGAGCTCTCCAGAGCTCCAGCCAGTCATCACTGTGGGAGTTCTCCTCATAAGACATATCCCCTTGCTCATATAGACTCTTCTCCCCCACTATCAGCTGGACCAGGAACTCAGCCCAGTGCTCAGCCATGTGTCTCTGCCTCAACCTCTATTCATTGTTGGATGTAGTTCTGTGATGGAACTTGGGGTGTCTATTTGTTTGATTATAGGGTAAGTCTTGTCTAGGCAAGGCCTTCACTATTGGTTGGAGAACTAGGCAGGGACATCCTGTGAGTTCTTAAGGGTAACCCTAGCAAGAGATGGCTCAGCTGTTAAAGGCTAGGCTCACAACCAAAATAAAAAAAAATTAAAAAGAAAAAGAAAAACCCTGCTGAATTCTCTTCCCACTCTGATGAAGGTGAGTACCTGCAACTACCTGAAGTTTGCCAGGACCCTTATAAGTTGTTTCTGCCCTCACATGTCACAGTTCAGGTAGGGAAGCTTGGTTTCCTTGGAGCCTAGTATTCTCATGTCTTCCCACAGCAGAAATGAGCCGCGAGTTTCACTAGTGAGCTCTCTGCATTGTTTTTGCTTTACCTTGATAGAAATCAGGGCTTGGCAAAGAGAAGTTCTTCTGGCACTGGTCCTTGCAACATTTGTGGTCCTCTGTATTTGACAGCAAGGACAGAGGAGGCCCAGACTGACTGGAGCAGCCAGTGATGTCACAATCCTCTCAGAAAGTCACAGCTTCTCAGCCTGTGATAGAAAAGAGATTTGCCATGCATGGGGATTATCTGGATTTCCCAGATGTACACAGTGGCCATTGTTAGAGCTCCTAAGCCTGGAGTCTTTGAGACTCTCTGAACATGGTCACTCTCTGAGACTTTTCTGGTGACCAAGGCCTGTAGTTTTCCTTCCCTGGTTCTTTACTGTCTTCTGTATTTTTCCATCTGAGCTCTCTGGCCTCTTCCACATGCTCTTCTACTCTTCCTCCTGTTCCTGCCCTGGCTACTCTCCCAGACTGTTCAGCTGCCTTAGATGTTGCTATAGCTACCATCCAGGCTGCTGCTGAGCTGAAACTTATCTCCATTTTTTTTTTTGCCATTGATGTTAATTCTGCCATTATTGCTGCTGCCTCTCAGCTGCTGCTTTTGTGGCTCTTCTGCGGTTGTTAGAGCCATTGGCTAACACTCTGTCTCAATCCATGTCTTAGTCTTTCAGCCACTCTACTGTCATCACCACTACCACCTATGTTTTCTTCATACCAATATCTCTGTTCACCCTATTAATGAAGAACATCAAAAGAAGGTAAGAGAAGCCATTTGTGGGAAGCTTTTTGTTTGATCAGCTATTTTTAATAACAAAGAAGGCTACATGGGAGGATATGTGGGGAGTGTCTCCCAAATGGCCCCAAAGTGGACCAAACATCATCTTATTCATTCATATAAAAGACATTTGCAACAACCATAGAAGACCTTCATGACAATAAATGACAATGCTTACAATTGTAGCATGCTCCCTTTATGCCAGTCATAAGAATCCTTATGTTAGCCAATCAGGAGAAGTATTTCTCTCTATAGTCTGAATTAATACAGCTTTTGGATCATCAAGAATTCACCACAAAATATTTGCTTTAAACTGAAACCTGAAATAATTCCAGCTAGATCTCCATGCCATCAAGAACTAAATTTGTTCTGTAGCTACAACTGTCATGTAGTTCAAGAAATACGTGAGGTGTTCAATGCAGTTGGCATAGGGCAAACTGGATGAGCATTTGACCAACAGTCCTTTGCTCAAGGCAACTAGGGCTCCATGGCACCAGGGAAGTGTTTAGTAACTGTCAATAAAGTAATTAAATTGTCCCAACCCAAACATTTTTGGTTATTTACTAGAAACTTGAGAAGTAACTAATACTGAGACTAAATTTCACTGAGTTTTGTAGTGTCTTCAATTATGTTTAACATCTGCTCAGTGCCCCAGGACATGGTGGGTCTACATCGCATGTCTCACAGCTGTAGCAGGAAATCAGAAGCTACCCATGTGAACGGGTTGCAGCAGAGCGCTGCGGCCGAGAGGGGCGTGGTCAACGAGGACGAGTTTCGGAAATGCAACACCTGGAGATGGACAGGGAGCAGGCATTCTCTGGCTCAGGGCTGGGAGCTCTCGAGAAAATCCGGACTGGTGACGGTGCTTCTGGTTCGCGGTTGGCAGTTCCGGGTCGGCGGCGCGTGGGGAGGAGATTTCCTTGGAAACGCGAGCTGCAACCTTACCCCTTTACTTTCCTTAAAACCTTCTCTGTTTTGTAAGTGATTCTCACAAAATAAACCTCATTTAAAATATATCTCGTGGCAGGTTTTTACCGTGATACACAGCTACCTTGATGATCACAGACTTTGTCTGTAGATAGATTTCTATATTAGGAAGCAACAGGAAAGTCTAGATTGGATTCTGGAAATGCTCCTTTGAGGAAGAGTAACTTCCCATACTGAGGAGAGAGGCACTCAGCTGTAGATCCAGAGGATAGACAGTGTACATGGTATTTGCCCTGCTTCTGTGTTTACTTTCCCTTAAATAGAGACATTTTAGTTCTAGATTGCATAGATAATAACATTTGTCGATTTTCAAAAAAAATAAAGATTGTTTGTGGCAGGAGCAGCCATGGACTGAAGGAAGAATAGCTGTAGTATGGCTCCATATGGTGGCTTTGTGCATGGGACAAGATATGGCATACAAAGAAGAGGAGGCAAGGTCAGAGGGGAGCTTGCAGGCCAGCTCCCATTAAAGCAACACAGCCCAAGAAGAGAGTTCTCTGAAGTACTTCAACCCCTGTTAGAGGAGCCTTACACACTCAGAGAAAGAATATGAACAGAATGTGGAACCAGGTACAGTATTTGAATTTAGTGACAGACCCCAGAAGAATGGCTTGAGTGGTTGACCAAAGACATTCTCAACCACACTGACACTGGAATAGCACTATAGAGCTATGAAGGTCAAATGAAATTTGTAGTGGAAACTGGTGAGTATACCCTGATGGACTGAACAAAAGTAGACATAGGGGCTAGGCTTCTCAACCAGGAAGAAGCACTGACTTGCAACATAATACCTTCCATTTCATATAATTTCTCATCTGTGTTTCTATATTTTTGAAACTTAATTTTTTAATTTAAATTTTTTATTTTATATAATTTCCTCAAGTGTGTATGCTTTAATATTTTAAATACCAAGTTTATAGATTATATTTAATATCTTGATAGGAAATACTTTTATTCCTGTCATTTTCTCCAAAGTAATAAACAATTCTGTTCTGTGGATTTTAATAACTCTAACACACATATCTTTCTTCTCAATCTTATTCTTTTACCTTTTACTCCCTTCTGTACTACCTAACTTGCTTTATTACTTAAATAGGCTGCTAAACAAATAAACAAACAAACAAACAAACCCAAAATACTGCTTTAGCTAACAAAGATTCTAGTTCTGTCTCAAAACCTTAACAGGGACAATCACTTAAGTGTAAAGTGGCTTCTATAGCCAATAATGGAACATCAGTCATCATTGTTTCTATAGTTGACATTTTTCCCTGAACACAAATACAAGAGCAGAAGCCTGCCAAGAAGATTATTAATAAAAATGAAGAAAAGCTGTACAGTGCAGGACACACACACATGCACACGCACGCACGTGTGCACATACACACACACACACACACACACACATACACACATACAAAACAACATGAGACAAAAGCCTAAGAAAAACTGAGTTCCTCCAAAGTAAGAAACAAAGGAGGTAAGATGCTAAAATGTAAGAAAAATTTCAGAATCCTACATATAAAGAATTACATGCTAAATATAAAGAATCACATGCTAAATAGAAGATTCAAACTAAAGTCAAGATTTGGACAAGAAAGTTAAGGCGTGACTTTATCTATATATATGGGTGTATACCTACATTTATATGTATTATATAATTTTAGATAAATATAAAAAAACAGAATTCTCTATTAATTCAACCATTCTTAGTGCTACTAAACCCTATTCCCTCTCTGTTCTTTTATATTAAATTTTCTTTCTCCTCCCATTACCAGAGACTTTCCCCCTATTTTCTCCATTTTTTCCTTCATGACACCTGCATCTTGTTTTTCTCTGCCCCCCAATTTTTACTTTCCTATATTCTGTGGTTTCTCAAGGTTATATAATCACATCTAAGATTTGGAGATAGAACCACATAAGAAAAAAAATACTCAGCATTTGGGTTACCTTATTCAATATAGTATTTTATAGTTTTACCCATTTACTTGCAAATTTTATGATTTTTGTTTTTGTTTATAGGTGAATAGTCTATTTCTTTGCTTTTATGTATAGTAGGATAGACCCACAGGGCCAAGGAAATTGCCTCAAACCAGTTGCCAAGGCATACACATAATGTACTTCTTTATGAGCCAAGCTGGAGTCTACCTGAGAGCCTAGCAACAGCAGCTGTCCAATGTTCCTGATCGCTCGAAATCTGCCTAGCAACAGACACTGCCCAGAGTTCCTGACCGCTGAGAATCTGCCTAACAACAGATGCTGTCAGATATCCTAATCATGCTAGTCAATGAGGGGCAGATTTTGACAGTTTCTTCAACTGACTCTTGGGGTCTGTGTTGTTGACTCCATGCCTTTTTACCCCCTCCCCTAAGGGAACTGTTAAGACTCAGCAACATTTATGTTCCTCATTTTCATTATCCATTTGTCAATTGAATATTCAGGTTCTTCTCATCTCCTAACTATTGTGAATAAAGCAAAAATTAATATGACTTAACAAATATCTGTGGGATAAGATGTTTAATGTTTTAGGTATATACCAAGAATTGGCATAGCTAGTACCTATGGTAGATTTTTTTTCTTCTTGAGAATTTTCTATATTGATTTTCAGAATGGGCACACCAGTTAGCACTCTGCCAACCATCAGCAGTGTTTCTCCTTTTCTATATGGTTTCCAGCATTTATTGTCAATTAGTTTATTGATCTTAGCCATGCTGATTGTGGTGAAAAGAGTTCTCAAAGTTTTTTAAATTTTATTTTTTAATTTTTAAGAATAAGGAATGAATACATTTTGAGATATTTATTAGTCATTTTTATTTTTTCTATTGAGAAATCTCAGTTTCATTTTCAGCCAGTTTTTTTTATTTTTTAATGTAATATTAATATTAGTCCTCTGTCAGATGTATGGTTGGTAAAGATTCTTTTGCACTGATGGGCTTTCTCTTGACTCACTTGATTATTTCCTTAGCTGTACAAAAACTTTGAAATTTATGTAGTTCCACTTGCCAGGTGTTGGCTTTAATTCTTGAACAAATGGGATTGTATTCAGAAAGTCACTTCTTACACCTATATCCTTTATGGCCCTGCTTATGTTTTCTTCTAGATGTTGTAATGGTTTGGGCCTCAGACTGACCCACTTAGATCTAATATTTGATACAGTTTTAATTTTTTTCTCTTCAGTGTGGACATCCCATTTTTTTTAGTACCATTTGTTGAAGATGCTGAATTTTCTCCAGTGCATATTTTAACCACTATCAAACCACAAAAGGCTGTGGTTTCTTGTATTGATATGTGGGAGTTATATTTTGATTGACATTGCATTAAATCTATAAATTGATTTTAGTAAAATGATATTTTTAATAATATTTCTGTTAATCTATGATCATGGGTGGTCTTTCCCAGTTTGTAATGTCTTCTTCTATCTTTTTTTCCCCAGATAGTGAATGTTTTCATTATAGAGTTATTTTAAGATTTATTTCTAGATATTTTCTTCTTTAAATCTTCTGTAAATAAGAATATATCCTCGAGCTCTTTGTCAGCATGTTTTTTGGTGTTGAGTAAAAGGCTACTGATTTTTGTAAGTTGTTTTTATATTTAACCACTTAGCTGAAAATGTTGGTCATCACTAAATATTTTTGAGTTTTCTTATTTGTAAAATTGTATCATCTGCAAATAGGGATGATTTTACTTCTTTTTTAACAAGTATCCCTTTGATTTCTTAATTTTCATCTCTTTTCTCGTGCTAGGTTTTCAAGCACTATAATGAGAAGGAATGAGGATCATGGACAGCCTCATTTCTTTCCTAGTTTTAATGGGATTGTTTTGACTTTTTATGCATGTAAGACAATATTGGCTTTGAATTTGTCATATGCAGTCTTTATTTTTTCCACAAGAAAAAAAAAAACTAACATAAACTCTAGTACCATGAGAAACCTTCATTTGAGTTCTTTATCAGGGCAGTCTAAATGACTTCCATAATAGTTTATGTTTATTGCTTTTGTTTGTCTGTCAGAGGTTGGATGTAATTTTTTATTGCTGAAACATGGGACCCAGAAAAATCAAGTTGGATCTAACTTGCAAGATATCTTGTGATCCTAGATTTGATAGTACCAGAAAGTACTGGGCATTCTACCAAGAAAGGGAAGTATTCAATACTCTTATCCATCCATGATTCCTATAAACCACAGCAATGAGCAACATGGTAAGATAACTATAACAGTATGATTACTGCACCTATAAATGATGCTAAACAATAGTTGTCTGATTGTACTTAAGGCTCACTCATAGGGAGAGAAACCATGCCTGGTACTAAAATTCTAGCGAACTACCATGAGCTAGTGAGGTCATAAATCTTAGAGGAGAATCTAGCCCTGTCACCTTTCCAGACATGCATAATTCTATCTGCATTCTAAAATTGTTAAATAGAACTACCACATGACACATCTAAACTACTTCTTAACATATTCTCAAAGAATTTTATAATTTACTACAAAGATACTTGCTCATTCACATTCACTGCTGCTCTAGTCAAAACATCTGGGAAATAAAATCATCCTAGGTGTTGAACAACTGACAGATACACAAAAAAAATGTGGTGGCTGTATACAATAGGATATTATTCAACTCTAAAAGATGAAAATTTCAGGTAAGCAAATGGAATTAGAAAAAGTACACCGAGTAAGGTCACCCAGACCTACAAAACCCAAAACTGCATGTTCTTTCTCATATTATACCTTATCTTCAAACCTTTTGATTATGTGTCTTGTGTAGCAGCTAGAAAACTAGAAACAGGCCATTGGTGGTAGTGATACATTTAGGGAAAAGGGATAGTATAATAAAAGTGAAATTAAAGGAATAATAGGAGAAATAGTTGGGGCAAAAATGTTCAAACACAGGGTGGAATGACAGGAATAGAGAAATAAAGGGCTGGGGATGTTTAACTAAAATAAAGTATGCATAAAGAAGCTACTTGGAATCTGAAATAATGACATATAAGAACGAAACATAAGTGACATAAAGGATGAGAGCAAGAATGCTGGGTGATAAAGGTTTAAAAAGGGATGGAGACAGCAAGTTGGTGAAAGGACTGTGAGGGGTTGTTAACAAAATCAAAAAGTATATTCTTAAAAAGCTGTAGGAAACACTACAAGTTTGTACACACACCCAACTGACACTCATACACAGGAGTTTGTGCAGAATTCTCCCAAATTAGTGAACAATTCTGCTCCAAGAATACATGCATTATTAAATGAAAATTTCAATGTAAGGCTTAGTTTAACTCTCTATGAGTTATTGACCAGGGAAACCCCTAGTGGCACAGCTTTTAGGACATAGAGAAATTAACATATAACTGACCAGAAAAGTTTCCCTGCTGACTAGCTTTCATAGTGATGGAAGGTGCTATCAGGCAGCTGGGGGAGGAAGAAATCAGTAGTCTTACTCAGCACAGGACCCAGCATGTGATAATTCTAAGTTGCCAGCAAGTGTTTATGGGAGTAACTACCAGCTGTCTTGATTGGACTTGAAACCCACTCCACAGGAGGGCATTCACTTCTGGTATTATAAAATGGTCAAAACTCATGGTTTGGAAAGCCATGGGTCCTATATGAGAACTTACTGTTGTTTTGCTAAACTTTTCTGTTTTCAAACTGCCTTTTAAGTACTTGTTTATACACAACAATTTGGGCTTTTTCCAACCTTGGTTAGGAAAGCTTTTTATTGCACTGCATAATGGTTAATGCAGAAGACACACTATTGTGTAAAATGCTGAGAGTAAGTACGTGAGAGTGCTCAGGTGTATATTGAACATCTAACTCACCCCTGTCCCTGATGTAGGAACTAGGCCTCAGGGAACGTTGTGTAAGAGGGAACTGTAAGAGGAGGAAAACTGAAGGATGAAGAGGAGGAGGGCCATGAGATGCTGTCCTCCAAACATTTCATGGCCATTCATTATAAACCTAAACCCAACAATGGCTACCTATACGAATTCAAGCCAGTTTTAAAAATTCTAGCTTGGAAAGAAAAAGACTCCTAAAACCCTTAAAATCCCAAAGCTATTGGCAGTTGATGGCTCCTGGGGGAGGTAATATAACTTTTCTTTGTAAGTCTGCCCATTATTGGGTTTCCTAACCCTAACCCTAACCCTAACCTCAGTGGATATCTCCTTGGGCTTATGAGTAGCATTGACTGGACTCAGTGAGTTAAAAATTAATTAGTTAATTAATTAAAATTACATATGGAGGATATACATTTGAGACAGAAATGTGATGGGTAGTTGGAAGAAGAGAGTAAAGGGTGAATAGGATCAAGTATACATATGTGAAATTAAAAGTAAACCAAAGTATTTCAAAGCTATAAGGGGAAACACCAACTACCATACAGAGGCAACAACATTAGAATGACATTAGATCTGTCACATCCAGGAAAACATGGAAAAATATATGGTAGTAAATCTTGAAAATAAGAATGTGCCAAACTTGACTGTAATATGCAGATAGATAATTAAGAATATTCATAGCACAAGTTAAGAAAATTAATAAAAATGAAGACAGGACTCCAGAAAATTCTTAGGGAATACTATAAACAAAGAATAGAGCTTTACATACAAGAATATGGGACAAAAGTCCATCTGTCATAAAAGCATGTAAGAACTGTAATGGGTCAGTCATGTCCAACATAGCAAACCAGCAAACATCTTTACCAAGAATGGAAGAAATGAATAACTAACCAAGAATCCTGAACAACCAAAATAGTAGCACTAAACCTTTCTCAATTACATCATAGAATGCAAATGGCCTAACTCACCAAACAACATGACAGAACCCAGCTAACTGGACTGTCAAACACAATTCACCTATCTAGTATCCCTAAGAAACTCCTGTAACTAGAAAAGACATGTATAAACTGGGAATCAAGGGTTGTATATCAAGCTAGCAAACAAATGGAAGCCACAGAAATGAACAGTACAAAGGTCAGTCCACCCAGAGTGATTGGAGAGGTGAAGAGTAGGGCTGAGGCTTGGAGCTATGGGGAGGGCTGAACAAATATATAACAAAATAGGTAACTCAGGGCCATGTGGCAAAAAAAATTAATAAAAATGGGTTAAATTAATGCAAAAAAGCTAGCTAGCAATATGCCCGAGCCATAGGCCAAGCAGCATAAAATTAATATAAGTGTCTGAGTCATTTGGGGGGAAAATGGGGCCATGGGTAGGGCAAATCTGGACCTCTGGCCAAACAGGGCCAAAAACCTCATACTACAGGAAACAAAATAAAACACAAGTTAAGGAAGATCAACTCTATTTAAAAGTCATCATATCAAGTGAGAAGAATTCCTGGGGCATATTGGTGGAGTTTTTGACTATCTTTATTTAATTTACTAAATTCATAATTAAGAATGGAATTAATAGGTCATATGAGAACTTTGTTTTTTACTCTTTTTGGAAACAGCTAAATTGTTTTTAATAGTGCTAGAAAGAAACTGAAGTCCCAAAAGTAGAGAGGAATTTTTATGGGGATAGAAATAATTCTGTAAAGAGTGAGTACATCCCCTGCTTCATGCCCAAGCTGCAAACCACAACCACTGAACAGCTTGGGATCTGAAACACCTTGGACTGACACCTTGGATCCCACTTCCCCTAGAGGAACACCAGACTCAGTCTTGATGTTGAGGGGAGAAAACTGGATCTGCCAGGAGTGGAGACTGAACTGAGCAATATCGGGACCTTGGGTCCTCCTGCCCATGCTCGGGAGGAGATGGGGAGATGTGGAGAGGAGAGAGTGACCTGAGGGAGCAGGAGGAGGAAGGGACCTTGAATAAGGATATACACGGATAGAAAATGTGACTTTATTCATAAGAAAAAAGAAAAAAAGAAAGAAATAGCACAGAAACAGATTGAACATGACCTCTGAAAGAGGATTCACTCCCGAGGAAAGATTATTCCACTTCCTCTGTAGGTACTATTGCAAAATTGCTGTAAATGAAAGCAATCAGTTCATCTTGTGGTAAGGAAAGTCCCTGAATACAGTCAAGCAATGACAGCCTATGCTGGAGAGGATGCGTAGCAAAGGGAACACTCCTCCATTGTTGGTGGGATTGTAAGCTTGTTCAGCCACTTTGGAATACAATATGGAGGTTTCTCAGAAAATTGAGAATCAATCTCCCCAAGGACCCAGCAATACCACTTCTGGGTATATACCCTAAAGAGGCACATTCACACTCCAAAGGTATTAGCTCAACTATGTTCATAGCAGCATTATTT